>QYAI01000043.1:0-182445 GCA_003988855.1 Arachnopeziza araneosa | reverse complement strand
GCTCATCGAGAGCTTTTAGAGTTGCTTGTTCTTTAGCTGAATGAACCATGGTGGCAATGATAAGGGGAGAAATATAGTGAGGGGTGGGGTAGAAAAATGCATCTTTGAGGGGCGGGCGAGTGCAGGGGAATACGAGTAAGAGATAGCGATGTGGGGTAGCGGGATAAAGCTTCATCAAATGTTCCTCAACCTTCACAACAGCTCCAGAGATATAAGATTTTTTATTTCTATCTCTACAATAACATCAAAAATGCTAAAATGATTTTCGTCCCGAACCAAAGATAAAAATAAAATATACTGTCTACCTCCGCCATGCCCCTCTGCACAATTTACCTCCTCTCCCTTACACCCACCACCAACATCCAACATTTCATCTCGACCCTCAAATCTCTCCCTCTCACACCCCTTACCGTAGCCCGCATCCACCGATGGATAATCCTCCCTAGCAATCTCTCCACCGCCCCTCTCCTCGCCCATAACATTCACTGGGACATCCTCCTCATCCTCCCATCCCCATCCAGCGTTCCCCTCCCAGCGCAGGTCCTCCGCCACATCGCGCAAAGATGGTCCATCCAAGCAGGAATCCCGTCCCGTCTCCTGAAAGACTACACTGCTACAAACGACTCCTTCTTACACCCGGCACCATCCTCCATCCCGCCTCTAACCGGCTCTCTCCACGCTCCCAAAATCAACGACACGTCGAGCCAGGATCTGGAGTTGTCGCCTGAGTTGCAAGATTGGATCAATGATTTCGCCGAGACATCAGAAGGGAGAGGTGCCGTTTCCATGCTCAATCTGCTCTCCTTCCTGCCTGGGAAGAAAGAAGAGTACCTCAAATACGGCGCCGAGTTTGCCCGTTCGATCGGGATCAGACGAGGTGGCGTGGCAAAGATTGTAGGCAGTGTTGTTCCCTCCGAGACACTTTCAAAGAGAAAACAAAAGCCGAATTCAGATGAGGAAAATGGAGAGCGGAAAGAAATTCGAGATCTGGAATGGGATGCCAGCGCCGACGGCTGGGACGAGATAGCACTCGCTCATTACCCCAGCATCCTCCATTTTGCAGACATGCTAGCAAGCGCGGATTATCAGGCTGTGAATCAGAAGCATCGGGTTGGCAGCTTGAGGGATACGTGTATCCTGTGCACCACCGAGCTCGAACTGGGTGGTATCCTCAAGGGCAAGTTATGAAGTGGCACTTGAGAAACGAAGAAGATAAGCCGGAGATGGCGATGATGTTTTATGTGACGTACAATCAATGAGTATGGTATGCATCAGATTCACTGCGTTGTGGTGGAATATAAGGATTGTGGAGATGACTGAGGTGTGTTTTTTGGTGAGAATGGTAGCTGGAGGGAAAGTAAACAAATGTGCGATATGCAACGAAAATTACTTTGTGTATTTGCATTCACTTTGTGTTATATCTCCTTCTTTTTCTTGTCCGAGAATCAAAATATGAAAACTCGGAAACGAAAACGAGGCTAAGAGAAGTGAATAGCATGTGGATTGAAGATAGTAAAATATCCTAATTTTGTTATAATGATGCATCTACTACAATCTTCTAAAGTCTCTTAGACCAGCAGAGAAAAGAAGAAGGAAACAAGGGATAATCAATTCCGGGTATCATGCAATTCCACAGCTCCAAACGCCTCCTTTCTCAAGCAAGAAGTGCCTAAACCACAAGACTTAATTCCTCCTCAAAACCTCCTCTACCATTTCTCCGCCAGGAAAATCCACAATCACCACCCCAACACTGCCTTTCGTGACTCCATCTCTTAACCATACTCCTGTCCTCTCGTTGATCCCGACCACTTCGTCCGTCCCAGCAGCTGCTTCGATGGGCAGGACCCCCACACTCGCACTGAGATGGGCAAGATACAATATCCCATCTCCATGTTCAGTCCCATTCACCGCATTTTCGAGTCCTCCCTGTACCGCTGTCCATTTCGCATCTAGACCCTGATATAGATCATCTACATCCCAGTAATCTTCGATGGCTAGCAGAGGCGATTCCCATTTGATGCCGTATCTTGCGGCTTCAGTTGAGGAGCCAAAGTTTTGCAGGGTGAGAATTTTGCCGCGGAGGCTGCCCAGGGTCGGGATAGCTAGGATAGGAGGGGACGGGGGGAGGTAGAAGTGTTCCTTACACCCAGGGGAGGTTTCTGGGTTTTGAAGCAGGTACTGAGTAAACAGGGTTTCAAAATCAAGGCTTGAGTTTATCGGGGTCGATTCTTCTTTCAGACGCATGAGGATTACTTCTCCGGGGTTTTCATCCAGGAACTCGAACATGGTTTGGAGGACTGCGGGATATGTGTAGTTGGTGTAATCTTCTTCATGGTAGATTAAGAGGGTGTCATTGACGATGCGAGCACGGATGTCGAGATAGCGTATTCCGGCTCGGAGTTGAGTGAAGAGAGGGTGATTTTGGCAGCGGTGTATTGGGGAGGTGAGGAGGTGAGTTAGGCTATCGTGGGTGCCTGGGATTGAGAGTGATGTGATGAGAGTGGTGTCTGGGAGCGAGGTGAGCCAGTTGGTGTGGGAGGAGAGGTTGAGATCAAATGAGAAGGAGGAGTTGTGGGCGATGAAGGTGCTGGAGAGAGGTTGTTGAGGCTGGATGGGAGTAGCAAGGGAGACGAGGCTGACGAGGATGCTGATTGAGAGGAGAAGCATAGTCGTCGTTGCGAGGAGGGAGAGAAGGGTCCGAGAGATGAAATCCAGGTGGTCAGGAGAGTTCCTCCATTGAGAAATCATAGAGCATTATCCGAAGCAGGAAAATGTGCTGCTTGAGATGAAGCCGTCAAGGCTGACAGAGTTCAGAATCGTCGCGAAGTAGCGCAAGGCTGAGTCACGTTCAATATCGCCAACGCTGATTGGTGAGTTCCAAATATAGGGGTCGAGCAAGGATGTCGAATCACATGAAGGCCTAATGCAGGTACAACTCGTGTTTGCACAAAAATACGAAAAGCACAAAACATTCAAGTGCAGAGGAACACGAGGTAGTTGAGAGAGGTCAAACCCACTCATCTGAACGCCAAAAGCATTGGAGCAGTGCAAAGATGCCCAGACGACTTGGCATCTTGAAGTCTGGAGGAAAGGTGCAGCCACCAACCGACCGTGCGTACAGCTCAAGGCCAGACCTGGTCTTCATGGAGAAAACAAGAATCTCCGTCCAACACGTATCGCAACAGCTCAAATTGCATCTTCCTCACACAACTTTTGCATCTGCAGCGGTTATCTCATTTATATCTGCTCTGCTAAGAATTTGCGGCCCTACCTTTGCATCGCCGCCTCAACGGTGCAACATGGCCACCTGCGGCTGGGATGCTTTCAAGTTTGGAGAAGAGCCGGAACGGTGGTACCGAACATTTTAAGGACGAGGTGCTGAATCCCAATTTCTTTTCAATCTGGAGAGATAAGCTGCCCTGATTTTCGGTGTTTCAGCACTTTCTGACCATGGTGCTCCCGCCAGATCCTCGTCCTGACGAACAGAAAGCAAAAGTCGAGAAAGCAAGACGCGCTGCAAGGCCGATCCGGCTGCTGGAATCCCATCATTCGAGAAACAGTCGGACGACGCAGGTCGATCAGGAGATCTCTGGATCTTATCGTCGCTGGAAAAGGCAGCAGCGGTTTCATCTCGGTTTGCTGGAAGCAGCACTAGATCGAAATCGGTGCGTTTGATGTTTCTCGGAGGCAAGAAGTGAGCATCTTAATCTCCCCGTGTCCCTTCAAGGGCGAAGTTGGCTCGGAGGAGATGTTATGACGAAGCGATCAGCCACCTGCAAGCCCTGCTCTTTCGCTTGAGTCCTGGTCAGGGTCGAAACACATCAGGAAATTCATTTATGCGGGGAAGAATCATCGAATCGGACGTGGAGAATTGTGCGAAGGATTAGATGAAGGGGCCGGAGAGCGAGTACGAAGTGATGATCCAACCGACAGCACCAGATGGCACTGCATCGAGATACGAGGGGGAGAAACAAGCTTTTGTTTGCTTTGACAAGACGCCACTTGATACAAAAGATGACGACCGCCAAGCAAAACCCACGGCCGCCTTGAAGAGACGGTTCATTGCTGATTGTGCTCGCAGAACACCACCCACGACGAAATCCCATTACAGCATGCTTAAATTGAAATTGAAGAATTAAAACAAGAATCCCTTGGACGCGGATTTCGGGGCATGGGATTCGTGCCCCCGGGAGTTGGCCCTTCCAAGAAACAGCCACTGTATAATGTACCCAGGGTGCCATGGCAATGTGGAATGGCAATTGGCATAATGCGCACTGTACATATCCAGCGAATAAATCCTGAGCACGCCTCTCGGCCCACTGACTCGCTGGTGTGCTGGTGTGCTGGCTTGCTGCTTTGTTTAAGAAGGAAATTGATGCTTCGTGCCTTCCTTGTGCCACTGTGTCTCGCCCTCCTCGTCCACGGACTTTTCTTCCTTTTCTTCCTTTTCTTCCTTTTTTGCGAGTCAATAATTGTGCATGTGAATATCTTCGTACCGCGCCCAGGCAGGGATCACACCACCCTAGCACCACCATCCCATCTTGCATCACATCACTGCCGCCGCCGCCGTTGTTCGTTCGCTTTCTTCCACCTCCAACAACATTTCTCCATCGTTTCCGCTACCTTCTTCCCGGGCGATGCAAACACTCTCTGCTTCTTCTTGTCCTTCGTTCTTTTCATCTCGCCGTTCTTTTTCGGATTCTTGTCCTCCGTTTCACACCGCACCCGAGTCGACTGCAAACGCTGCTCGATTGTGCTGATATGGCTGTGATTGCTCTCTGACATTCACACGCACATGATTCAATGGGATACCTTGATTGATATTTCCCACTTCTGCCTTTCACACTCTTCTTCTAGAAAGCTAGCCAGCCCCTCACTCTCGCAAAAGCTCAGCGTAGCTCTTCTAACAAAATCGACACCATGTCTCCTCCACACCACTGGTCTTTGACACTCGCTTTGGCTGTCCTCGCTGCCATCTGCCGCCAGGCTACCGCACTCCCTCTGGAGTACTGCTCTGATATCAACACCTCTACCAACAGCAGAAGTAAGCCACTCGCAAGCCACAAAACCCCCACATACTAACACGATTATCTACAGACTCAAGCATCTTCCAGTCGAATGGTCTCTGCTATTCCTTTTGTGCAAACACTTACGCCTTCGCCATTCTCCAGGATAATGGATGCTGGTGTTCGGACTATATTCCCGCCTCCACCTCGGACACAGCCGCTTGCGATGCCTCATGTCCAGGATATCCATCGGATCTCTGCGGTGGTCCCAATCTATACGCATACATCGCTCTGCCCAATCTTCCTTCGGGAACTGAAGGTGGTAGTTCGGCAGCTCCCTCGACCACTGCTACTCCGGTTAGTACTCTACAACAACCTCTTTTTATTTCCTCTTAGAAGTGTGATTCTTTTCCTTGTTATATTATTTGCCCCTTCTGGCAATGGTTTTGACTCTCCAAGACACAGATGACAACCACGCCGAGTCCTAGCCCGGTGACTGTGTATGAAACAATCACTTCTAGTCCTGATTTTTCTCCTCCTTCCACACCGGACTCTACAAGCCCATCTATTACACCCATTGTACCTACTGTATATACTGTATGATCCTTTTTTCAGTTTCTTGATTTCTAAGACGGTGGAATATCTTGAGGCGTAAATTTCCCCCTGCTGACAAAAAGATCCAGCCTTCAACCTCCGCCGTCCTAGCAAAGGTCACCACTACGAGTCCTAAAACATCCTCAACATGGACACCAACCCCGGTGACCTCCCTCGAAACGGTTACTGGAGAAGTACGAACAGTGACAGTCACCCCTACTACTCCACCTAGCGCACAGTCGACTACTCCGGTCACAAAGACGAAAAACTCGGGAAGTTTCGGTACTGGAGCTGCAGTAGGCCTCACCATTGGTCTTGTGGCACTGATCGGAATCATCTCTGCCATGATCTATTTCTGTCTTCGAAAGCGAAGGGAAGTTCAAGCTGAGGAAGGTCTAAATGGTAGCAGAAGAGGAAGCAGTGCAGGACTGGGCGGAGCTCCAGCTCGAACCATGAGTCAAAACTCTCGTTTCGTCCTCAACACCGATGGTCATCGTGTAGTCGAGAACTGGGAGAACGGAGATGCTCCTGGATCACGGAGAAGCAAATTGGTCCCTGTTGATCCTCGATTAGATCCCTTCTCTTCTGTCTACAAACGCGGCTTAGCAGACAACAAGAGCAGGGAAAGCATCAACACCATCCGAGATGACCACGATTACTCCAGACGTGTGCATCAACAGGCACCCATATTAAGGGCTACCAATCCGGATGAGCTTGACGATTGAGCTGCTTAGTCTCATGATTGATGACGTGTGAAGAAAAGCATATTGAATGTCCACTCGATTTAAGTGCACATTGGCGTTTTAGCGTGGGTCTCGCATCAAATCAGGCATCTTTAATCAATGGTAATGCCAATGGAAATAAAGCATGGGTTGGGTCTTTAATTCGCTTGTACTATAGATTTTACGCACACTATCACGGAATGGCTAAGAGGGAGAAATTGAACCGAAATGTTGGATTGTGAGTGCTACGAGCTCTCACACAATACGTAATGTACATAGATGCCCATACGACTAGAGTTTCCAATACTCGGAAACACATACATAGCTGCAGCTTGCTACACGTTGCCTCGCTAATCGAAGCGTGCCCAAGATATGACAAATTCAAGAATTTATCGCCTTGAAACTATGCTCATAATCTGATTTAGGCTTGTTCAGACTTAGTGGTCTGGGGTCGCATGTGCAAGTACAGGTACGCTGGTTTTCTTGACCTTTAGGATTGGAGCATGAACACCGCATTAAAAACCATATATTTGCATAAAACCAAAAAACATCAAAAATCTCCAAGTAATAGAAATTGTGCAGTACAATACAACAACACTTGAGTACTAGAAAGTTTAGTCGATGAATTTCAAAACAAGCCAAGATATCTGAAGATTTTTTTTTTAAGTTATAAACTATAGTAATGTTTTATCTTGATTTCTTTCCCTACACGTATAATTTGATAAAAGTCTCACTTCGCGGGCGAGATGATGTTCGACGCCGCCTGCCTCCACAACTCTGAGGGAAGGGAAGTCCTATATTCCTTTCCATCCTGCCTCGTCCTCTTCCGCATCTCAAGTCGCACGACGATCTAGAAGAGATGAAAGTTGACTGGCTCGACAGCGGTCCATCCCCTGATGGCAATAATTCCCTCTCCGCCGTTCGACACTTGAATCGAGCTTCTCGAGCATTGGCGAGAAGATATGGGGACAGAGTAGGTGTATGTTTATGAGTGTCTACGGTTGGAGGATAGCGTCGCCGGGAGTCACAGCACGGGTCTGACGGATACTTTAGTTTTGTGGTTGTCAGAGAGTTCTTGGTGAGAGAGAAGAGGCGCTTTATACCTAGAGTAGGCTGGGGTTTCTAAAGGAGTGAATCTTGTTCTCGCTTATTTTTCTGATGGAGGCGCATTGAAGGGGAAGAGACGACGACGTGATGCGTGATTGAGTGAATGAGTGATGGGGTTGGTTTTCAAGGTGTATATCATCAGAGTCTGCGGTGGAGAGATGGACGACAAGCAAGGGTATGGGAATTCGCAGCAGCATTCATTTGGGTGGACTGCTTGCGTTGTAGATGGATGCTTAGGATCTTACTCTTAATGGCTTATAACCGTTGTCAATAGCTTGTCGTTTCTTCCAACGGCTGCTGGATATGGATGGGGTGTGGTCTCCTTGCATTGTGGGCTTGCTGTCGAAGCGATATTTAACTGTCGGTTTTTTCAGCCTGTTCTCACCAATCCCTTTTTTTTTGCTGCCGAAAGAATCCAGGGAGAGCAATGGCGTACAATAGTCGGACACAGCAACTATTTGTCTCTCCTCAAACATTCACGGGTAGCACGTCTCTCCCTCTTAGCCAATATCCAGAGTTCATCTATCACAAGATATGTAGGAAGCCGGAAATGACTTAAACTTACTATGCGCTCGTGTTTACAGGATGATGAAGACTAAAGCTCGTCAGTGGATAAGAGATTATTCACTTGGTCGGAAATTTTCCAAGTGAATGAAGAGACATCTAGAATGTAGCGCGAGTTTTGAAGGAGTACAAAACATATTCAACTCTGAATCATGATATGAGACTATAACAGCAGCAGAGGTGGGCATTGATCTTTTGAAGACTTTTGCTGTAGATTGCACCTCTTCCTCTCTATAAGTTGCTTGAGAGGCGAGAGTTTCAAGTCTTTTCTCCGTTAATATCTGCTTCATCATCTAGTAATATCGCCTATTTTCTTTCAATGGCGAGCCGTGAGCCGAAATCCAAACTCCCATTCTCTTTCTAGGTTATGATTTGCTGGGTGTTTTTTTTCCTTCCATGATAGAAAACCCAAGTTATGACTATTTTCCCCGTCTTCATCAGTCATTCTTTGTTAGCGGAATGGATGTTTTCAGTGATTTCATTGATGCAACAAAGAACCAAGAGTCGAAAGCTTCACATATTGCCCCCGAAAGCGTTTCTCTCCATTATTTTTATTTTTATTTTTTTTAACAGCGATTCAATCATCACTCTGCGATTACAACTGGAAAAAGTAAAGCCAGGAGTGGTTTTAAAATCTCATTCTACCAGTCGAAGATCCAGTGGACAACTTGCAGGCTCTGACTCCGAACTCTCATACTTCGAAGAAAATGACCGAACCAAGCACGCAACCTGGCAGGACTTTATTCAAATATATATGCGATCTGTATTATTTTGTTAACGCTATTATTCCAGAGAGGGATTCTCTCGGCCGCGATGTTTCAAATGCAGCTCTTCACTTTGTGACAGCTCACCAAGGTCTGACGGAAGAAATACCACAGGATCTAGAGGACTTTCCTGTCGTTAAATTCACTGGTATGCAAGCAAGACTAGACCTTACGCCCAAATCTGGTGTCGCTATACCAGTTCCTCCAATGGCAGACGATCCTGCCATACTTAGAGAGTACGTTCTACATATCGTTCGGATTCTGGATGCCTTGGGTCCATATCTCATGTCTCGACCTGAACTACAAGCAATTCTTGCGGGCACGGCACGAAACGCGGTCCGGCATAGAGGGCCGAGTATTATCGAACTTAGTCTCGCCCTTACCCAGTTCTCGAGTGGATTGCAGACTATCGTGGCTCGTCCGGGAGAAGTCTACTACCGAGATGGCTCACTGCCCGACCCCAACACAGATCCTACAAGTGGAGCAGGAGACAAAAAAGACCCGACAACCTCTACCACTCCACCCTCCACTCCTGTTCTGTTCCAATTCGTGTCGGATCTACACTTGGAAATGAAACCAGAGGAGTACGATACTTATGACTTGCCAAAAACTGGAGATTTCCTCATCCTAGCAGGAGATATCGGTTCCTTTGGACGTTCGGACGAACGCGGGAGAAGACTTCACTACGTGCCTTTTGTCCGCTGGCTGGCAAGACAATGTCAGAAATACAAACGCGTTTTCTTTATCGCCGGCAACAACGAGTTTAAAAAGAACACCATACAATTCTGCATTGATACAATGAAGAAATTAGAGGTGGACCCGGTGATGATGACAAAACTCACGGTCCTAGAGATGGAGACTTACAACTTGATGGATGTCCACTCGCTCAATATCGTCGTCGTCGGCCTTACGCTCTGGTCTCACATCCGCAAAGACCAAGCATCCCCAAGTACCGGAGGGCAGAGCAACGACCGCGAGCAAATCGTGGGCAACAGCACAGCTCACCACAACCAGCGATACGCCGACGGTCTATCTTGGCTCCAAGGCGAGGTCCTCCGACTCCGCAGCGAAGACCCGACCCGGCGCATCGTCGTCGTGACGCACCACGCGCCCACAATCAGAGGGAGTGCGCAGCCGCAGAGAGACGGCATCGGAGGCGGGTGGAGTGCTTACCAGAGCGACGTCCTCGGCGGCGAGGGCGTCAGGGGCTTGCAGAAGGGAGACGTCTGGATCTTTGGGCATACGCACTTCTCGACTAGTTTCGTACAGGATGAGGTGTGCTGCTTGGCGAATCAGAGAGGCGGCTACCGAAATGATACTCCGCAGCGAGCTCAACAGACGGCATTCGACAAGAGCAGGCACATAGATCTGGCTGGGGAAGGCAATCTGGTCGTTTGATGATAGTTGCTTGTTTTGATATCTCTCGCTCGTTGGGAGCTGGATGTTGTGTTTACTTGAACTCGGAGGAGTCGTTCGCTGTTTTATCTTTGTATTTTCAGAAAATCTCTCAATTCTCTCATTGACAGTTTGACGACGCTGGAAATACTATGATTCAGTCCTTACACAGCTTCGAAAGGTATATAGATGATGAAAATGTATTCACGCTCGCGAGTTGACAAAGTTCAAAGGACCAACTCAATTCTCGCTTAACCCTTCTCAAGAATAGGGGCTATGCGACTCTGATGAAAACAAGATTTTCTTCAACCTTTATGAACCGCAACTTTTCCAGTCCACATACGCGACTATTTCTAGTATATACAGATTCCTTCATATTTCTCGTCGTAACTTCAATTTCTTCAGCTACCTCCTCCTGTAAACACCTATCAACCACCCAGCCCTTAACAATGCAAGGCCGTACGCCATTCCTAGACTAGCCCACATAACATTCAGTTTACTACCACCCACTTCCTTCCAGCCGATTTGCACCTCAGAAACTCTGATGCCCGTCCTTTTCGCATTTCCATCAGCAGCTGGTGCGCTTTCCGCTAGCATCAGCATCTCCACATCGAAGATCCAGCCTTCGGCGTGCATGTACGGAATGATATGCGGGAGAGAAGAGCGCGAGAAGAGTTTAAAACCGCATTGAGTGTCGCGAATCTGTGATGTGGCTGGGGGTGTGAGAAGACGGAGAAGGAGGTGGAAGGAGTGCATTAGGGCGTTGCGAAGGACAGAGCGCTGTTCATGTTAGTACTTTGGGAGCCGAGGAGACAAATGACTGGATTCACCTTCACAACGGCTTCACTCTCAACCAAATGCGCTCTGCTTCCTACAGCAATCGCTCTCTGGTCCGCATCGGCCACTTCTTCGGCTCCCTTGACCAACTTCCTCAAATCCTCAAATCGACTCGCCCCATCCGCATCAGCAAAAATTGCAAAAGTCCCCCTTACATGTCGAAATCCATGTGTAACCGCCCCTCCTTTCCCCCTGTTCTCTTTAAGTGAGCAAATCCTAAGCACATCGTGGAGAGAGTTCTTTCTCGCGAATGCCAACGCTACATCAACTGTTTTATCTTTACTCCCATCATCCACAATCAAAATCTCATAACCTCCCATTCCATTTGCAAAACTTTTCTTCGCACTACCATTCGCTTTTGTCTTTTCTCTTTTCGCCAGAGGTACGCGGCCATATTCGGCATCTAGGAAAGCTACGGCTTCTTCGAGCATTATTTCTATACGCTCTTCTTCGTTGTACGCAGGAATTACGACGCTCATTTCTACCTCTGCATCTTCGATAGTGCCGGTTTGTGCAGAGGTGAGATCGGTTGTGGATTCCGAGGTCTTGCGGTGCGAGAGCCAGGCATCGTGCCAGCAGGGGAGGGGTTTTGGAGAGGTTGTAGATCCAGAAGGAGTGATAGTTATGTATGATTTTTCCGACGGGAAAGGAGGGCGTGGAATAGGTGCTAAGAGGAGGAGAGTGAAATATATCTAAATTTGGTGTCAGCAATTGAAAAGATTCGAGTTTATGGTGGCCTACGAAAATAAAAGTAGCAGCTCCAGTTGCCAAGATTACTGCAAAGAGGAGCGGCAATGGCATTTCTCTCGCACTTTCATAGACGCTCCATAGGAGCCTCTGGGGAATCTCAATGAGTGTGGCCATGGTGCTAGCTGTTGGTAGCAGTTGCGAAGGTTATGAAATTCGAGGGAAATGGTACAGGCCCAGCATTGGTGAGTAAGGAAATGTCGTGGACTAGCTTTACATGGTGCAGAGACGATTAAAAGGTGTAAACAAGAAGTGCAGAGTGGAGAGTGCTTATACGATGAACGTTTGCTGAACTGCCATTTTGGACACGTTCTCACAAGGTGACGGCCGGGCGCGTTTCGGCATGTGGCTTGAGCCGCTTACGAGGCTGGACGAGGCTGATTCCGGGGCTCGCTATATTTAGAGATATATATCTTGGCTTCAAGAAGATCACCAAATTATGTTATACATAGACAAAGAGCGAAAGTCAATGGTTAACGGAATCAATCAAACAGATTGGAAAATCCTCCCAAAGATACAAAAATGGCCCTCTCATGTACCATAGTCTTCACCCTGCTAAGTTGTACCAGAGAATCAGAGAGCAATGTTCTATTCAGAACATTTGAAACATTGTTGTTACTTGTACACGACATTGGTGACGGATTATCTGAATAAAGCCCTTCATGATTCAAAGAACCGTAGTTCAATATCTGGCTGAAGTTTTGATAGCGAAGATATCAATCGTAGCCTTAAATTGAAGGCATAACTTGTTCTGATCGCAATGGGAAGTAACTCCGGACCATATACTCAGATCCCAACACTTCCTTCAACTTAGACAAGAGACCTGGCTCTCTCAATAACAGCTCAACCCGACGTATAAGATATCAAAACCTTCCGAATGTCTTCTACAAAACCCCAGAAATCAGTCCTAATCACTGGGTATGTCTCTTCAGTCAGCATTGGGAGAATGCACCCAATGGCACCATACACCACACTAACACCATACAGCTGCTCGCCGGGAGGGATAGGACATGCTCTCGCGCTAGAATTCCACTCCAAAGGTCTCCACGTCATCGCCACCGCCCGCACAAAAGAAGCAATCAGCTCGCTTGCCTCCCTCGGCATCTCGACCCTCGCGCTAGAAGTGACCTCCAGCGCCAGCATAGCTGCGGCGGTGAAAGCAGTCGCAGATCTCACGGGCGGCGGATTAGACATCCTCGTCAACAATGCGGGACGGAATTACACCATGCCTGGAGCCGAGGTGGACATCGACGAAGTACGAGCGACATTTGAGACGAATGTTGTGGCCGTGATTGCTGTAACACAAGCTTTCGTCCCGATGTTGATCGAGACCAAAGGCTTGATTCTGAATATTGGAAGCTTGGCGGGCATTATGCCGTATGTGTTTGGGAGTGTGTACAACGCTTCGAAAGCAGCATTGCATCAATATTCCAGTACCCTGAGGTTAGAATTGGAGCCTTATGATGTAAGGGTTATGGTCATTGTTACCGGAGGTATAAAGAGTAACATTGCGAGAACGAAGAGGACGTTGGGAGAAAACAGTCTGTACTTGGAAATTGAGGCGGATTTTGACAGGAGGGTTACACATAGTCAGCAGGGGGCTATGGCAACGGACGTTTACGCAAAGGCGGTGGTGAACGAGGCGTTGAAGCCGATATGGAGGCAAAAGAAGTGGGTTTGGAAAGGTAATGGAAGTCCAATAGTGTGGTTTGTTTATACTTGGATTGGGACGTGGCTATTTGATATAGTGCTCCCAAAGATGTTTGGGTTAGATAGGTTAGCGAGGATCGTGAGAGGCAGAAAGAAGGAATTGTAGGATTTTTTGTGTTGAGAATCAATATGAAGTAGCATGCCCACTTAGGCATTTCGTCAACACTACTATCTTCTCGTGCCTCATTCTCGACAAACGGTCTTTTACAGACTTTATTTACCTCCACCCTAAATATCAATACCTCGATTCGGCTTTCCTTTAGAATGGGTACCTTCTCATGTTTCTCAGCTGTTGTAGTGAGAAGCGGAATGACGCTAAATTGCTCCTCGTCACGAGTTCTACGATGTGAAACTCTGCTGATTTAAGACCAATCCGAGAGAGATGTCTGTCGGGACTAGAGAAGTTGGGAGCATCAACTGAGCACTTGCGCTGATTCTCAGCACGTCTCTGATTCAGACGACAGTAAAGTTTAAAACTGCTTGCCAGGCACAAGTATATCCAAGCATGATCATTCCTTGACTTCGTCAAGAACCTTACACGTCGTCCTTGGCAACTCCCTCCCCTCCGCCAAGATCAGCATCCCCAATCTCCTAGTCACCTCGGCCGGTCCAGCGCTCCTCAACACAACCGTCTCATAATAATTAGCATTCTTCCCAGGAATGAGGAGATTCTCCTCCTCAACCAACAAGTCCTTGAACCTGCCACCATCAGTCATGACAAACAGGACGCCTTGCTCGCCGAAGAAATCGGGTTTATCGAGCACAACAGCAAAGGTCGCGTATCGTTCTATGGGCTGACAGAACATGGTCTCCTCATTGCGTGTGCAGGCATAGAAACGCTCGTTTGGTGGGTGCCCCGTGACGGTGTGTCGTGCTCCGATGGTGAGGTCCGGTCTGGCGGCGAGATGCGCTCGGTGCATGGCGACGACGGTTGAGAGGGAGGAGGAGTGGGGATTGTGAAATTCAAGGTGGATTGTGAGACCTGACGGGAGATGAGTGATAAGTGTTGAAGAGAAAGATTTTGCGACGTTCTCAAGGGCGGTACTGGTGTGTGTACTAACAGTATCTAAGAAGGAAACATATATAAGATAGCGTAAGTCTGGTTCTCTTGGATGAGATTTTGATGAAATAGTGATTGCATCTCCTGAGCCAAGTTCTAGCTGCAGATCTTGATGTAGTGGTGATTCTAAGTTGTGCAAAGCCGTACCTTTGGTTGGCTCAACATCAGTCTCCTCTTCGGGTTGGCCTTCATCTTCATCTAAGCCGTAGTTGTTATTAACCTTACTTGTCCAATACATAAATGATAGGTCATTAGCCATGACTGGCGTATTCCGTATCCGCTGAGATAGTATCTCCAGCTTTTCGGGCAAAATTGCATTCTCTTCCTGGGGAATCCCCATGCTCCTAAGCATTTCGGGGTCGTCTTCTAAGCGGGACAGCCTGTCGACCGTAGACTTTTGCGGGAATCGTCGATCAAAATAAACCCAGCGAGGACCGAAGAGGTCAGCTTCTTGTCGTGGTGGAGATCCAGTGTGGTAACTATCTGTATCAATGACGAGCAGAAAACCATCAGGACGGGGTCCATAGTGGGAGGGTGAGGCTATCTTGGGAATCAACGTTGAGATTTGTAAGTTCCGCTTACGGTAAGCAATCTCTCGTCTTTGATGATCTACACAAGCAAAGATATCAAGCTGCACCCCGTAGATTTCCCATGTTGGATGAGAACCATCGTGGTTGGCGGTGACGTCTCCGAGATACTGTACGAGGTTGCGAACGTCGCCTTCTAAAGGCAGAGTGCTGTAGATCTGGAAGGCAAACGCAGTCTCCTGTTCTTTAACTGTTTCTGAATCGCCTGGATATGAAAAATACTCCCGAATACGTGTTGCCTGCTTGCCTCGGTGGTCCAGGAAGATGGTAATATCCCACACTAGCTGCGCCCCTTTGTACGCGGTTTGAGCTGTTCGCACCATTTCTTAACAATTGTAAGTTATTTAGATTTAGAGATGTGGATGTGATCGTCTGAGAACATCCATGGTGATGTTGCTATAAGACGCGGCTTGCCGTCGTGTACTAGAATCTGCAACCAGTCACTAAAGCCTCTGAAATGGGAGATTTCCCTACACTATCAAGAGGTACCTCACAACCCTAATTCAAACCATCCTCTAGAGGTACTCGTTCATTGAAGTGAAAACGTTACTAGCGAATAAACTTTTATATTCACGACGACAGAGTAGATTAATCAGCTAAAATCTCCACTGATCGTAAGCACATTCTCCGGCCACAATTCCCCTTCTTATTGAATTTTCCCTTTTCCCAAGCGGATTGGTGTGTAAGATGGCATGGCATTTAATGCAGACCTGACCTCATCCTGGTCACGTGCGACCTGTATATCCGACCTCCGACCTGTAAATGTCAATATACCAACAGCAACGAAACAAACTATAGAAATCGTAAACTTCACGCCGCCGTCATCGCCTTGACGGTTTTATGGCTGATTGGAGTAGCCCGACAGCTGGTGAATATCAAGATATTTCTCCTCCGACAGAAAGATTCCATATTATTGACGCTTGGAATCAAGATGTTACAGAAGCAGTCTTAGTAGCTGGTGGATGGAGTAATCAGCCAGAATCACCTGCCAAACAACAATTAATCCCTTGGAAACCACAACATATATATGTGAACATGAATCACAGTTCAAGACAATCACCTCGAAAGAAACCAATAACACAAGGCGTAGGGGAGGCTCTCCAAGAGGAGCAAGGCACAATTGTTCCTTTGCCTTCGTCTACGCGTAAAGATGGGTACGTCAAGACACTTGCAAGTCTTGCCCTCACGGAATCCACAACTCTCCCTTCAACTTCAACCCAACGATCACGATCCACCTCGCCAGGTAGATCGAAGAGTTCGGTTAAGGTCTTGCCAGACCTTGCGCAAGCACATCCACCGACCATTCAAGTACATATAACCAATAGTAGGATTGAAGATGATATTCTCGGCCCGATACATGAGGCAGTGGAACATGCAGTATGCCGTGGCATATTCCTAAAGAGCTCAAAGGTATGTTGTGAGAAGCTTCACGGATTCATTTGCTTAGCTAGCCCTTGAAGGATTCTCTCCGTCCACACATCAGAAGTCTGGACTTTGAAGACGATCGTATGTTCAGCGAGGACTGTCATTGGAACATAGATGTGGATGCATTGCTAAAGAAGATCATTGAGATTCAAAAGGATGCACAATACTGTGAAGATTACAAGCGACCAGAGGCATGCTGGGGAGAGATGTTGTACGCCCAATCCTTGTTCTTGCTCATCAAATTGCTGGCTTTGGCAAAGACGTGCGAGTTGACAATGTGTATGCAATTCGCTTGCTACCCGAGTTCTTGCTAACCTTTTGCAGGACGTCAACTCGAGTGTGGCCCAGCATTCTCATCCAACGCTCCGCAGCAGGGAATCCTATTTCTATCGACACGAAAGGGTCGACTACGCCATTTTTTATGCTTCGCCCCCAGACCGCAAACAACGCATGGCGTTACAACTCCAATCTTTTGCAGAACTCCGCAACTTGAACCAGACTGAGCGTCCCGAACATAGAACGTCAGTAATTCTTCTTTCGGTTGAGATTAAAACGTCTGTCTCGGCGGACGATCCCCTATTACAATTAGCTATTTGGTCTTCTGCCGTCTCTAGGCTATCACGGATGTTTTTGGGGAGGATGTTCCAGCTGCTTAGACCATCCCACCTACATTTATGATAAGTATGCGAGGGCCGGAATGCAAGATTGCGTACATGAAGCTAGAGTCATCCGAGACGGACTCATTTATTCGGGTAAACATATCCCTTGCCTCCCTCAGCTACCTTGCTGATTTAGACTTTCCAAGAAACTCTACGGTGATCACTACATTGGCTCCGCAATGACCGTCACCGGTATGTTTCAGGTTATATCTGCTCTCAAAACGCTCTTGATACACAGCAAACGTCTCCATGATGATTTCTGGGATAAAAGTCTACCAGTTTGTTATTGATATGCGAAGTTTCGTTTAAACCACAGCAAAAAAGAGACTGTTCGAGGTAATCTTCGCGGTATTTTACCGCTTAACCTCAACTTCGCAAGAGAGAAGTTCAGTTTCCATGATTTGTACTCGGACCATTGCTGATAACCACCTCCCTTCGCAACATTCAAACTGCACGCTCATGCAAGCCGCATGGGCTATCGCTATCATACATCTGGCACTGGCTATGAATTAGTAGGCTCTAGGTGCGTGCCAAAATAGCGCTTCGTTGACGAATGACGAAGCAATGTCTGGCCTAAGACTCAAAGAGGTATTCTCGGTTTTAGCAGGTGCCCTTAGAGGGAATAGAGGTCATGCTGGTAAAGATTAAGAAGTAGTGAAATACCTGATGTATAAGAGGTTACAAGAGCTAGGCGAGACTTAAATTTTCACGCTACCTGGTTTCTAAAGAGTAATCGATTGCTACACAGCACATAAACAATGAGGTTTCTGCACTAGATCTTTGCTTCTGTAGATATAAAGTATTTAGGACAGATATTAAGAAGGCTTTTTGTGAAGCGCTTAGATCTGAGGTATTAAAATGATTATGTGGTTACACTTGCTGAAAATGACAATGCTCCTCGTGCAATGCTCACCTGGCTAGCAATGGCAATGAATCTACAAGCCTGCACCTATTTAGAAATGTTAGGTGATGGACTATGCCCATCTCACTGTCACACTCGTGTGCAATGCATTTTGTTGTTTAAGCATTTACCAACATTTACATAACTCGAGACTTATGGCAACCATCTCGAGAGCCGTGGAACTTGACCGGCTTCTACTCGAGAGACACCTCAACAAGAATGATGAGCAGAAGGAGAAGGGCCAAACAACATGTTTGTAGCAAAGATTGGCACCGATATGCATCCACTTTCTGGTCGCGCTCACGATGCATCTTCATACTTACTCTAATTCCCCTTGGATCGAATCAGACCGGCTTGTCATTAGCTGTCGCGACAATGTATGAGGTTTGACTTCTGCAATAGATTGAGTACCGACAATCATCGGGCATGTCCTCCAAGTCTTATTTTCTTACCACTCATATCTACTAATGGCCCTCTCTTTGACAGGATAGCTATTCTCATCACGCAAGCAACCCATGGAGCGAAGAATGTCGGTAGTTTGAACGGAGATTGAAACAGTATTTTGAGGTTGACCGAAAGAACCAACAGCCGAGTTCATCTGAGCACTCATTCATAGATTTGAAAGAATTACATTAATAATACTACTAATCCTAAGGCCGAGTAAAGTATACTCTAAAGCTAGGTCTATCCACTCATGCTTCCCTAACGCCTGGTCGTTGCATATTTACTTCTTATATTTTTTTTTTCACAATCAATCTCATTCCAAGGCTTTTGTGATCAAGTCCTGATTTCACTAAAAATGAATGGGAAAATGACCACACATGCCTTCCAAAACACCTTCATACTCTCTTCCATCGCAAACGGCAATTTCCACACACCCAAAGCCCCACCGATAATCTGGCCCATCACGATCCAAATACTAAGGAACGCTACAGCGAAAAAATGGTAGAAAAGGATGAAAGGCTGACGGATGATGCCAGCAAGGAGACCTGATGGACCATCGATGCAATTTCCTCCTTTTTGGAAATAGGAGAAACATCCTTTCTGCAAGGCTTTAAGCTGCTTATCATTGGCAGCAAACAGGGAATAGAGGGCCATGGCGAGAATATTGATGATTGATGATAAGCCTTTGCGTTTCCAGTGGAAGTCTTTCATGGCTTTTTGAATTGAGGTGGTGTCTGCTAAGGAGGGGATACGGGATGGTGAAAGGAGGTCGGAGAGTAGGACGACGTCATTAAATGCTACAGTCATGCCGCCGCCTGTCAAAGGGTGTCGCATGTTCATTGCGTCGCCGAGGAGGATGACGCCTTTTTGGAGCTGGGTTGTGGGTGGGAGGAAGGAGTTGGGCATACTGCGGGGGATCTTGCCATCGGCCAGAGCGGCTTCGAAACAGGGTCGGACTTGTTTGGGTAAGGAGGGTAGAATTACATTGCGGATGTGGCCACGGACGCCACCATTTGCAACAGATGCTGATGTCGTGTTTTCCGGTATGTCGATTAATGCACGTGTCTCGTGAGTGCCGATCTGATAGAGGAGGACTGGTGAAGCATCACCTAGAATCACAGTGCCATGATACGGACGGGGCAATGGGCAATCGATGAGCTCTAACGCGTAGAACTTACTCCTAACAATCGGAGTCTTGTGGATATATTGCTTTCGGAATTTTGATGCATAACCATCGGCGATGATTGTAAGATCGCCAAAATAACAGTCTTCCGTCTTTTCTCCTGTTGATGGATTTGTAGTTCTTGATTTGACGCCAAGGACTTGTGAGTTATGTGACGTGGTTACTGTGTCGGTAACTTCGGTCTCCACGATTGTAATATTTGGTTGCTCGGCGCAAGCTTTCCGTAGCTGTGAAATAAAACGTCCATGATGAAAAGCCCTCCCTTCCGGTTTCCCACCTTTCTCACTAGTATATTCGAGCAAGCCTTCTCTTGCGCCAATGTTGGCTGGATATGGAATGTGGACTCCAGTTCCGTAATATATAACCTCGTAGCCGTACACCGGAATGGCATCAATCCCCTCTAAACACTGTCTAAGGCCGAGTTTTTCCAATGCCGACACACCTCCGGGCTGTAGCAACTCTCCAACTATGCGATCCGGTTCCTTCAGCCATCTTTCGAGGAGGAGGACACTTCGTCCTTGTTTCGCGAGCGCAAACGCGGCAGCACATCCAAATATTCCAGCGCCAACGACGACCACATCCGCGGCATGGTGGACCCGCCGGCGCTCTTTATTCACGTTCTGCTGGGCGGTTGAAAGCATTGTTGAGAGAGGAAGAGAAAAGAATGTAGTGAAATTTGAGCCCGGAATCTCTTTTCAACATGTGAAATCTGCAGGAGTGCGGGAGGCTATGCAGGTCGGATTCGGTATCGGAACAGAGGTAGATGTCGAGGTACGAGAGTGAGCTGATAGGTAACGACTGATGACAAGAGTCGGACGATGGAGAACGGACGGTAGAGTGGACAAGGCGATTCCGAATGGTACGATGTGGTCCCCGAATTGAATCAGACTTTTTGGTCTGCGAATGTAACGGGGTTGTTGATTAGCCAATCTCCACGTGAAGCGTGGGAAAGGGGTTACGTAGCAATGAGGGAAGAATGAAAGAATGGAAGATCCAATTGACTGCAGAGATGTAGCGTACGAATAAGAGATGGCATGGATTTCCACGAATGCGACGACATGGATGAAATCCACAATGGAAACTTGGAATGGAATTACGAAGACGAGTCACCTGATCTGCATGCCCCTGCCCGGGACCTGGATCTCCGGCTGTTGGGTTGTGGCCCGATGGTCATGTCGGACATTGGCTCCGCTAGTTCTCCTGGGAATATTTAGATTCGCATTTCGACTCTTCCTCGTCAACAACATTTTCTCGCTCTCCTGGTGCTCCTCACTATGGATTTCATGTCGAATTCTACTCTGTTGACAACTCCAGATAGCTACTTCGGTATCTACAGTGAGTTGTCCAAATACAATGTCCACCTGAACATTTTTGAGCGTCTCTGGGCTGTGAGTAGATCGCATCCTGCCTTCTCCCCCCATCATGCTAACCATTGCTACAGTCCTGGTACGCGTACATGCAAAACGATGTCCTCGCTACAGGAATCATGTCTTTCGTGATGCACGAGGCCGTTTACTTCGGCCGCAGTCTTCCCTGGATCATAATCGATTGCATTCCATACTTCAACAAGTACAAGATTCAGGGGCAAAAGATCCCAACAACTGCCGAACAATGGGCCTGCACCAAACTCGTTCTTCTCAGTCATTTCACCGTCGAATTGCCTCAGATCTGGCTCTTTCATCCCATGGCTAAGGCGTGCGGTATGGACACTGGCGTCCCCTTCCCAGCGTGGCAGACGATCTGTCTCCATATCGCCATCTTTTTCGTGTTGGAGGACGCATGGCATTACTGGATGCATCGTCTCTTTCACTGGGGCCCATTCTACAAATACATCCATAAAATCCATCACCAATACTCGGCTCCCTTCGGATTGGCTGCCGAGTACGCTTCGCCGATTGAGACTATGGTCCTAGGTTTCGGAACCGTTTTCGTCCCAGTCATCTGGTGCTTGACCACTGGCAATCTTCACGTTCTGACAATGTATCTCTGGATTACTTGCCGTCTTTTCCAGGCCATTGACGCACACAGTGGTTATGAATTCCCATGGAGCTTGCACCATTTCCTACCTTTCTGGGCCGGTGCTCAACATCATGACGTTCACCATGAACGTTTTATTGGTAACTACGCGAGTAGTTTCAGATGGTGGGATTACATGATGGACACTGAATCTGGTCCAGAAGCAGCAAAGAGAAGACGCGAGCGCAAGCAAGCCCAACTCACTGCTACATCAAAGAAAGCCCAGTAAGCGAGGATGGAAGCTGTAAATATGTTGGAGAATAGATCGAGTCAAGATTTTGGAGAGTGAGTAGATAGTGACGAAGCATTGTGGGCGAGAGAATCTTGATATGACCAATGGTCTATCCGGAGGATGGTTTTGGATTGGCGTTGGTGGTTTATACATAGGCTCCCTAATTGTCTCCCTAATTAATATATCTCGTGAAACCTACCATAATCTACACCAGAATACACTCGCTTGCTTACGCCAACCCTAGAGTAAATCTCATTTTCCCATCACCTCCTAGGAACACAACAGTCATCACCAGCTTCATCCACCACCCTCCCAACCAACTCTTTCCCCCGACTCACCTCCTCCCCATCTCCCTTAAGCTCCCCACACAAACTCCCCACCTCATCACAGATCCCCGCCATCTTTGTATCCAACTCACTCAACCCACTCGGCCTATGCGTCGTCCACCTCACAAACGCCGTGTTATACACATTTGACCATTCCGGGTGGTGTTTATTCTTTACACACTCTTTACTGACCGTATCCATAAAGGTCTGTTCTCGTTAGTCTGATACTTTTTTTGGTTTTTTATTTTTTTAAAAAAGAAAAGGAGGAGAAAGGAATGAGAGGGACCAGGGTTGTGAGGACGAGGAAAAGAGAAACCAACCCAACACGCCTTGAACCCCCTGAACTTGAACGCGCGCTCGACACCTTTCCCATCACCAGTCAGCGACCACCTCCCGCGCGGTCTAAGCAGGGTCTCCAGATCTCTGCGCCCCTGCTCAACCGCATAGGCGGCGGACGAGAAACTTGGTGCCGGCTCCGAGTCTGCGGCTGCGGCTGCGGCTGCTGCGGCTGCGGTGCTGTGGGATTGCGTGGCCATCTCCCGGAGATGGCGGAGGGATGGGTATGCCCTGATGGTTTTTGGGGACGGGAAGATGTGCGTGCAGGGACGGGTGGGAGGTTTCATGTTCTCATTGAGAGAGAGAGGCGTGGGTGGATGAGCGAGGTGGATCTATGAGGACGATGGAAGCGAGAGAGGTAAACGGTCGTCTCGTGACTTTGAGTTGGGAATCAGGTCAATTCCCATCTATTTGTTCGACTGAGGAGTAATCCCCTTCCCGTTTCACGTCTTCTATCCTTTCATCTACTAGTGTTTTTAAATAATCTTGAGGTAAAAAAAAAGCCTATACTGAACTGTGTCTTGAAAAGGAACTTCAGCTTATGCGGGTTTAGCGATACTCCCATTCTCACCTCCTAAACATAAGTCTTGGACATCTCGCACAAAGCTCAATCACTACTGTTTCTACGTAAAAGCATTCTTTTAACACCATTATCTGCTGGTCAACTCTCGAATGTGCAAATGAGGTTTATCTTGCTCCACCTTATTCCCTTCCACTCATCAGACTTCCATGGGGATAAATTGCACTTCTCTCGAGATGTACATGTGAGAAGGGAAAGAAAAATTGAAGCCTACAGGGTTAACTCCATATACTTATATACGATATTGATTTCAGAGTCTGGAGCATATTTTATATCAAGCCATCATGTGTTGAGAATGTAAATTGGTATCATCAACTAATCCACCCTATAAAAATTTCACCAAACCAACCTATCCCCCCGCCCCAACGCCTTGCTCTTTTTATCTATACTACCAGAGTATTCACATATCCTCCTAACGCCCACTTTCCATACTAACCCTCTCCACAACCACCCTCTCACTCTTTCTATGTTGTAACTCTCTTGCTCTCAACAATCTGTCTCTCTCCTTCACTTTATCACTCTCTTCCAAGCCAATCATATGCCCAATAACAATCTCCCCACTTGCCCTCTCAGTTCCATGATCGTGGGCCTTTTCTCTCTGCTTCCTTCTCTCCGCTAGTCCTACCGGAGCCTTTGTTTTCGCTCCACTCCAGAAATCACTTTCATTAAGCCCATTCTCATCAACGATAACGAGGGTAGGCGTACTAGGCTTGACGCCCTGTACTACCCTTTCTTGTCCTTGTTCTTCCATCAGTTTCTTGGACGGTACTGGGAATCTCTTCTGTGCAGGACTGGCGGCTCTTTCTTGTGCCGCATTGGCAACTGCAGTTAAAGGGCTGGCTGCTTTCCCCACAACTCCACTCGCAGGTGTAGGGAAGCTGACATTTCCTACCACGGAGTTACCAGTCGGTTTCAACGGCATAGTAAGTGGTTTGAGAAGTTGTCTTTGTTGTTGAGAAATGGAAATCTGTCGGGCGATGGACAAATCAGCAGCCGATTTGAGGTGAGCCTCTACTTCTTCTGGACTCCGTGGTCCAGGGGAAGGGGAGGGGACGAAGCGGCCGTTGGAGTGTGTCACGATGCTCGCTTTTCGTCGGGGTATTAGAGATGCGGTTTGCGCATCTGAGGATTGTGGAGCAGCGGCGCTAGTTGTTGCAGCTCGGGAACGAGTGCGTGGTGTGGTGGGTTGGGAAGCTGTAGGAACTGCTGCAGCCGGAGGGTTTTGGGGTGGTGAGCGGAGGCGGATTTCTTTGAGCTGTTTGCCGGTGAGCGACGTCGCACTTTGTGGGGTTGTGATGGATGAGGCGGATGTAGAAGATGAGTGACCTGATCCAGAAGTAGAAGATGTGGAAGTTGAGACGGAGGAATTAGCCGTGTGAGACTGTTTGACCATTTGCCAACTTGGTTCCGTTAGGATGGGCTTCATGGGAAGAGGAGTTGGATCGTAGGTGTCCTCCTTTTCACACTCATCTACTCGAGGCAGATGCCCGTTGTTAGGGGTTTCAGTAATTTCAGGTGAGTCAAGACTGAGATGCGATTTCTCAGGCGACCAACCCACGGAATCTCGTGGATTGATTGCAGCAGGTTGCGATACCGGCTTTGATTCCTGTTCTGTTTGAACAGAGAGCGGCTGGCCTCTTCGGATGACGCCTTTCTTGTCTATCCAGACATCTCCCTGTGGAGGATCTTCTTCTAGGAGAGCAGCATGCACTGGATTCTTTAATCCTGGTGCAAAGGATGGACGAGCAGGAGAAAGAGCTGCAGGCGAAGTATTTGAACGCCGAAGGCTCATCGAGGACGAGCCCGGACGTGAATTCGTTTGTTCCTTTGGGAAAAGGGAAAATGAGGGGCTCTTTGTTGGTTGCGGCGAAGATAATGGTCGTCCCATTATGTGTTTTTCTCGAGCATTTAATTCTTGTTCCTATCATCCGGGATTAGAACCAGACATCGGGGGCCCAGTGGACGTGAGGGCTAACCTTCGAAGCAAGGGCTTCGTTGACGGTTCTAAGTTTCTCAAGCGTCGCTTGCCGTCTTGCAAGAAGTGATGACGCTGATGTCTGTGAAGGATTCTGAAGGACGCTGCTGAACATGACACTGTATCGATCCATCTTGGTAGTAGGAATTTCGACGTCAAGTAGCGAGGTACCTGTCTTCTCTTCTAACTTCTTTCCTTCTAGTGTGATATCAGGAAGAGGTGCTGCATTTATCGCACCGCTCATATCAAAGCGTAGTGGAGCTGTGTTTGTCCTCTTGACATCTGGCTTGTCCTTGTCTTTACCAGACTTTGTTACCGACTTGGCTCGGTTTCTGCTTCGAGATTTTGGCCGTTCTATCTCCGGGGATTGAATCATGATTGGTTCCGGCTCAGAGCGAGGTGTTGTTCGAAAAGATTCCGGCTTGACTTGGTAGAACTCCGAGGAGTCATTCTTCTTGGCCCCGAACAGGCCACCAAATATCTTCCACTTGCTCTGTTTATGTTTGAGCTGAGGTGTGGGAGTGGCCCGATCATCAAAAGAGCTATCTCGCCCCGACTCCATTGGACTAACATCGGATGGGCTTTGCTGGTAGACTGTTGGCGGGTGAGATGGGCTTCCAAGGGCCATCCCAATAATCGGCTCTGGTACTGGTAGGCCATCCTGGATTATTTCCATTGATTCTGGTGTTGCTGGACGTTCAACGCGGCGTTTCATGGAAGACTTCCTGGGCATTGGCGGGGCCACGGATTTTGTTGGACTGCTGGCCGGCGTAGGGAGATTTCCTGGGAGGGGAAAGTTGTAGAAAGTAGTTCCTTTCCCATGTACTGCAAGCGGATTGAAGTGAAGATCATCCTTCGTTTCCCTCTTCTCTGCGTTTTTCCGCTTCGTGAATGCCGAGTCAGGTCCAGCAGAGGTACTTGGTCTAGGTGGAAGACGATCCCTCTTCAGTTCACTGAATTCCACGAATCGCACTGGTCTGTCCGAGGAGCTCGGCTGCACATCTTCTGATACAACTCCTGACGCACTAGCTCCATCTGCGTCTCGACCCTTCGGACTCTTCCCGAATTGGGTCCACGCTGTCTTTGACCTGAACATGATTGTGTTTGTGAAAGGGATTTGTTTGCTTGGTAGCGATAGGACGATCAGTCAAACCGAACATAAGGTTGAATGCGGGGTGAAACGGGGAACGAGTGGCAAGAAAATATTAATATAATAGTGAAGTGAAAAAGGAGTGGACAGGTTCACCAGCGAACCCTTTGAGCAGCAATTGCAGCAACAATCAAAGGATAGTGGAGGTGACGGATAAGAGAGCTTGAGGAATTGAACGACTTATCTAGATGCACCATCTCGTCAGCCCTGTCATGGGTACTGACATTCTATGAGGTTTGAGGTATATGGGACCAGGGAATGATCATTTGACGACAGGAGCCAGGTTGATCGCCATCCAGGATGATTCTAATGAGAGCGGAGTTCCAGTTGACTTGCTGGAGGGATGGGTGGATTCTAGAAGAGGCAGAATCAAAATGAAATGAAGGAAGCCTCGCTCACGACCGTTGCGTGTATCAAGACAGGGGCCCAAAGGAGCGTCGCCATGTCGCATCAATCTTACCGTTGGTCCAATTGCAAGGGCACAGGCCAGCTTCCTAGAACAGCCAAAATCTTTGCTGTCGTAGATGTACGGGTGGTCGGTGTCAAGAATGTTGCATAACACAATTCTGTGTCTTGTGGTGTTATCTCTTGAGTGATTCCGTCGGCGGATGGGCGGGTTCGCGTCAAGAAGCCAAGATCTCTCGCCTCGCCAACGAATTGACGTTGTGCGCTCACTGGCGAAAGGATGAAACCACCAGGGGGATGACCACATCTTGAAGTAAACAGATAGCACAGTCTTTCCAGGTCCGCATTTGGCTGTGCGATCTGACCGTGCGGATTGCTCTGGAGTCGGGCATGGCGTAGGGAGAGCACGGCATGGGCGACAGACGCGTCGTGGCAAATCAGAGCGAACAGTCCAACATCAGACCAAAGCTATCCAGGAGGAAGATCTGTTGCAACATTCCGACGAGTCCCGGCTATTCTTAAGATGAAGCAATGTTTGGACTCGACTATGCCGGCCGCCGTGCTACGAACCATCAGATGATTCGTCGTATCAGGAGTTAGGAGTCTAAGGGATTTGCAACAACCGTCCTAAAACCAGATGGAACAATCGTCTCTCTGCCAAGAAACACAGCATCTGAAAGGGCAGAGGGGCAACTCGTTCAACGAAGGATCTGTCAGCATGGCCATGATACCTTTCTGACCGTACACTGCCTTCATTGTGCTATGACTGCGGACTTTCTCGTGGCTTTCATGCCTGGTGATGATATGAAAAAAGTACTCCGCTGTATGCAACCTCGATGTAGTATTCGTTACCCCAGATGGGCCGGATAGATTTGAGATTGAGATCTGTACCCTGTATCGTCGACTTCCTTCTCGTGGCGGATGATCGTGTTCGTGATACATCATAAGATAGGCCGGAAGAGTCTATCCTCGTGCTTGGATTTTGCATGGTCGGCGGCCCAGGGTTGGTATCTTCTAGAAAGCGGTGCATGCTAGGATGAGGTGTTAGTTGATACAAGAGAGACCTTCCATCAAGAATGGATAAATGCTTTATGAAGTTGCATAATGTTCCCCTCGACTCCGTGTCAACAAAAAGGCTGGCTCCACATAAAAACGTGACCTGCCAAAGCATCAAGACAATCAAATTCAAACCTGAATGAATCAATTCATTTGCTTTGCGAGGAGCCTGCTGACGTCGTAGTATGCCTTGGCGCTTGACGAACTCGAGTGTCAAGATTCGTGGTTAGGAAGGCCGCGTTCAGACTGACGAGCTTGACAGGTAAAGAGTAGCTGCGGCTTTGGTGGGGTCCTTTCCGCTCGCTAACCTGCAGGCAGCTTTCTTCAGGCGCGAGAGAATCACTACACAACAACAAACCACATTCCACCATCAAGAAACTCTGAATCGAATCATTGCGGCTCTGCTTCAACTTTGGAGACATCTTATCCACCCGCCAACTTTTACGCAAATCCCTCAACATGTCGTGGCAAGGTATGTGAAAATCCCTCGAGTTACCCCACCTCGAGCTTTGCTGACTCCGAGACAATAGCATACGTAGACTCTAGGTTCGTTCTACCATCGATTTGGAACATTGGATACTGTCTATAGTGGTCCTAATAGTGGCATAGCTTGATAGGCACTGGTCATGTCGATAAGGGAGCAATCTACAGTATTGCAGGCGACAGTAAATGGGCTGGCTCGCCTGGCTTCGAAGTATGTTCTCGAGATATCAGATCCCGATTCGGTCAAGAGCGCCGACGCTGAATAACAACACTCTTTCTCGATGATCACTACTGATGTTTTGAATAGGCAAAACCTGCAGAATTGCAAGAAATCATTGGTGGCTTCAAAAACGCAGATAAACTTTGGGGCTCCGGACTGCATATTGGAGGGGAGAAATACATCCTGACCAAAGCAGAGGACAGAAGCCTGTATGCGAGAAAGGTAAGGCTGGTCATCAATCGCATTGTTGGATTTCTCCTATATGGTCTCGGCATTAGAGGCTATACTTAGGCATTGAAAGGAAACCTTTTAATTAACGAGTTGCAGGGCAAGGATGGAATTGCCATCGTCAAAACTACACAAGCCATCCTCATCGCTCACTACAACGAGACCATGCAAGCCGGAAATTGCACAACAACGGTCGAAGGTCTAGCTGATTACCTCATTAAGGTTGGATATTAAGAACGCAGCTGGAGACGTTTATTGGGTGGGTGGGAGATTTGCATGACGTATAGAGGGGGACTTCTTTGGCATTCAGAGTGCGGACACTAGAACTGTGTCTTTATGATAACGGAATGTGGTCTATCTGGGGGATGAGGATACCTTGCAGTACAGCGTTGGGCAAGCTTTGCATAGGTAACGAATACATGACTTTCTGCAGAGGAATTATGATTTAGCAGCACGACGAGATAGGTGATTTATGACAGGAGTTCAATTCGGGGTATATTCGACAAGGACATCTCTCATCAAAAAGCTCAAGCAATAGGAGCAATGGCTCTACTAACAGCCAGTCTCTACCCCAAACGCCGTCTTCCCACGATCCCATATCATATCATACAGTCTATCGAACCATACCTTGACACCACCATCCAACGATCAATAGATCTTGTACACAGCATAGCATAACCACAATGCTACACATCATTCCCTTCCCTTCCTCTAAACCGGCAAACTTTCCCCTCTTCCCCCAAGCCCCAGCCTATCAACCAACATCCCAATCGGCGCGCCCACTACTGGTAGGTTCCTTGCAAAGCCCGCAATCGTCCCCAGGAAATCCCCAAACAAGACAAAGATGCCGTACAACTCGACCATGAAGCCGATCAGCGCCCAGCGCATCAAGATCATGATTAGACCGAGGAAGAAGGCCGCTGTGCCCTTGAGTTTTTGTTTGCGCGCGAAGAAGAGAAGGGTCTTTTGAGGCCCGATTATTATCGTTAGGCCGATGAGGAAGAGGATCTAATGAGGGAGAAGGCGAGTTAGAGAACTAGTTCAAAAGAAGCGATGGAAGGAAAGGGGGAAAGAGAGATGGAGGAAGTACATTGCCCATCGCAAGCATGGCTCTATCAAAAAAGAGCAATACACCGCCAATGAGGAAGAAACCACCTATAAACCACAATTATCAGCTTTCATCTTTTCCCATATCCAATTTCGTATAACTCTCGTGCGCAGCTAAACGCAGAAGCGTACCCACCGCCTGAGCAAAACGCAACACCAATTTCTATTCACGGATTAGCAATGATTCTTCATTCACTCCTCCCTCGATTTCCTTTCCAAAAAAAAAGGAAAACATCACTAGATCCGCAAAGCCATCCTCCCGGCGCAAACCGCGTACTTTGTTTTCTCATCGAGAAATGATGGAGCAAGGGGAGAGAAGGGTAGACGTACTCTGCGAATCGGATAACCACATGGTAGGCATCTTGTCTGGTCTCTGGATTGAAAAACAGCAGCAGGAGAGAGGTCGTGTGCGGAATCCCAGAAATGTTTGGATCTGGAGACGACGATAAGGAGAGCTGGCTTCGAGCTCGGTTCGCGTGGTGACACGTTGGGAAATTTCTCGCGAAACCCGTCTTCCCGCCCCGTGCTTGGCTTTTCCTCTGGCTTGTGAAGGATTCGAGAACGATGGGGAATCAGCATGCTGCCAAGAATGAGGAATAATGTTTCTCGAGAAATATTTATACAGCAGGAAAGGTTTGTAATGTCTGATTGGCTACGGCAGTCAGATGGGGGTTTCAATTCACTGGTTTCATCAATTGTCACAAAGCACAATAGCCATGGAAAGGACGGAGAAGAAAGCAAATGCCGCGACGATCAGGGCTCGAAGCTCTGGTAACTGAGTTTATTATTCTATACTCTCGGTATGAGGTCGTCTTCCTTTCGGGGATTTAGGCAGATATTGAATGGATCGCGATTAAGCCGGAGCGTTTTCTTGAGCTGCTCGTTGAAAGACGAGTAGTGGGTGGATTGGGCTTGACTTTGTCGGTCTGACAGATGTTTTCGAAGGCTGCGAAAGTTCCGTGTTTGGAACGTTGCTGTTGATAGTCAGTCTAGGAATGACGTCTAGCAATATGATTGCGATTGATCAGCTATCGTAGCATCTCCCAGAGAATAGTAGATATTCCGATCTGCCATCAGTCCTGCCTCGAATGATAATCCATAACCACAATGTTCTTTCTGGCTGCCATAAGTACTGCAAATGATCTGCCCATCACTTCAGAACTGTATGCGCTCCTCTCGCCTCCAAATACTGCTCTGCAACCCCTTGACCCAGCGTCCTAATTACTCCAAAGATCTCCTTATTATGATATCTCAATCTTGTCTTCGGATCTGTATATGGTGCTGGCAGTCCCGTAAGATCACAATAGTGTTTTTGGTGTGCTAAAGATGGTGCAGACTCGATATTCGTATACGTAGCATTGGGAGCAGCTGCGAACCCACTCGATCTCATATTTTTTTCTAGCACTAGCTTTGACAAGTTTCGTGATGCTTGTGCCAAGTTGGGTGGTTGTAAGGCGCCTGGTATTGAAACGGCTGGTGTGGATTCTCCGTCTGTAGAGGCTCCAGATTCGTCTAGATTGGGTGTAACTGCTCCGCTGTTTTCTTGAGTATGCATGGAGGATGCCTCCTTGCGAACAGCATCGCCGAGGATGGTCTTAATGTTCTTATTGCGGCGTTGATTGGGCTTCCAATAGGGGTTGCGGAAAGGTTTCTGTATTGCGTGGATATCCAATTGAGCAATGAGCGCCTGGTGAGCATCTGACTCAGGTGTTGATAATGATGGAGGCATGGCGTTGACTTTGAAGAGATTGATGTATTTGAAAAGAAATTGGGACGCAGGAAGGTTGAACAAATGCACGAGTTCCCTTGCAAACGGAAGTCCACGGGTCTAAACAGCATCACGTGAACCAAGTTGAATGGCTTCATTTCTCGCTTGGTGATCGCAACTCGACGCGTCAATATCGCGACAAAGGAAAGACATTATGGTAAATAGTGGTCCAAACATATCTAAAGCTCGTAATACTAACAGCATTTAGGAAAGCCCGCATGAACATCAGCAGAACTTGCTTTTAGGCCGTATTATAACCAATGTGGTAAGTGTCCAGTTTATGAAGCATCTTAGCAGGACTAAATATTTGCATAGGAAAAGCTCAATGAAGCCATAATGATTTTGAACAAGAGTCTCCAGGTGAATTTTGATCTTTCCATCTTCTTATTTGTTTACTCATGCGTTCAGGAAATCAACATTCAAAATATGAATGTTGAGCTAGTAGCTCAAATGTTCAAGAACTACCAATCCAATGTGCTCTTCCATTTAGAAGGTAATTCTTAAACGGATTAGAACTGAAGGAGGATTATTAACTAGCCACAGCAACGGACTCATTGAAAGATCCTTCTTAAGCTTTTCATGACATGATGATGGGTTAAATAGCGGCTGGCGTTACCACATTGAGATGACATGAAATGTAGTTATGTGAGAAGAAAATGATACTATTAAGCCTTGCTATAGAATATGAGAGATGTGAAATTCTACAAAATAACAAATTCATATCTAATGAAAGCACGTTCATAGCCTTGTCGGAGAAAAGAATCCCCGTAGTACAGCCTTGTCTCCATTCGAAACCTGAAGTTACTGCGCCAGTAAATAAATCATATTCCGAGTGAAACCCTTATCCAAGCGGCCAAACCGACCGACGAGCGAGATATATTTAACCTACTAATATTAAACACAATGTCTTAACTTTCATCGAAATCCCCATTCATTCTAACCATAATGGCCCCATCTGCAGTTGATCCCCCGGCGCAAACCTCAGAACCAGAAGCTCTCCCTCCACCGACTCTCTACTACGCACAGGAAGCTCGATTTGAGAAGTACGTGGAATCAGAAGCTGATGGGTATCGAAAAGCTAAATCCCTTGGGCCCAATCGTGCTGCAATTGTCATAGACAATGGTAACCCCTAATGCGCCAACCTCAATATTATCCAAGCTAACGCAGCATACATAGGTTCATCAGCGACACGGGCGGGTTGGTCTTTTGAAGCAGCTCCCCGACTTGATTTTACTCCCATCTACTCCCGATATCGCGACAGGAAAATAGGGAAGACCTATTCGTTTGTTGGGCAGGATGTCTACTCCGACACAACGGCCCGAGGGCATCTGAGAAATGCGTTCGAAGCAGGTAGTGGAATTGTTAGCAACTGGGACGTAATGGAGGCTATATTGGACTACGTATTCATCAAGATGGGCGTTGATGGAGCCAATGGAGGGGTCGATGTGCCCATTGTCATGACCGAAACGGTAGCCAACTTGCCATACTGCCGAAAATGTCAGTCTACATCTCCTTTCGAGTCAAGTCGCAGTGCTAATTGATGGTTTAGCTATGACAGAAATTATATTCGAAGCCTACAACGCCCCCAGTCTGGCGTACGGTATCGATTCCCTATTCTCATACAACTACAACAACGGCAGAACAGGCCTTGTAGTCTCTACATCTCACAGCTCGACCCATCTTATCCCTGTTTTGAACTCGAAACCTATCTTGGCCCAAGCTACACGGCTTAATTGGGGTGGTTCGCAGAGCGCGGAGTATCTCTTCAAGCTCCTCCGCCTCAAATATCCAACATTTCCTGGCAAGCTTAGCTCTTCCCAGACGGAATATATGATTCGCGACCATTGCTATCTCTCCCAAGACTATGACCAGGAACTTAGAAAATATCTAGATTGGACTGGCCTCGAGGATCGAGATCATGTAATTCAATACCCGTATACAGAAGAAGTTATTGTTCAGAAAAGTCAAGAAGAGCTTGACAGAATAGCAGAGAAGCGAAAAGAGAGTGGCCGTCGTCTTCAGGAACAAGCAGCAAAAATGCGGCTCGAGAAGTTGATCCGAAAAGAGCAAGAGCTTGACTACTACCGTGATCTTCAAAACAAACTCGCAAATGAATCGAAGAAGGAAGTCAAACGCCTACTTGATTCTGAAGATCTTAAAGATGAGGCAGCTCTTGACAAAATTGTCAAAGAACTCGATAAATCTATTCGCAAAGCTCGAACGAAGGACATCGGAGGCCCGGAGGTAGAAGAAGAAGTTGAAGAACCAGATTTCAGCTTGCTTGAGGTCCCGGATGACCAATTGGACGAAGCAGGTCTGAAACAAAAGCGTCACCAACGTCTGATGAAATCGAACCACGAAGCTCGAGCTCGTGCCAAAGCAGAGAAGGAACGTGAGAAAGCAAGAGTTGCAGAAGAAGAGCGCCTTGATCTCGAGAAAAGAGAAAACAACCTAGAGGCTTGGCTTGAAGAACGAAGAAATGCTCGTGCTGATCTCATTCAAAAGATGAAGGATAGAGACCGACTGAAGGCCGATCTGGGGAACAGAAAATCGTTGGCAAGTCAAATCCGGATGAAGAGTATTGCAAACCTCGCATCTGATGCCCCAACGAAAAAGCGACGTAGAGGAGGAGACGATGACAATTTTGGTGCGAACGATGATGATTGGGGTGTATATCGTCAGATTGCAACTGGAGATGGTGGCTCGGACGATGAGGAAGAAGAAGATCTTGACGCCGTCCTGAAAAAATTAGAAGCAGAGCTTTTAGAGCACGACCCAGACTTTACTGAGCAGCATACTCTTGACGCTCAGACCGACTGGACAAAGTCATTAGTGCACGCTTTCCTACGAGGGCCAAGACCTTTCGATGTCAAGAGCCAAGCAGAAGCCCACCAGATCCATCTCAACGTGGAACGGATCCGCGTGCCGGAGGTTATATTCCAACCAAGCATAGCTGGTCTGGATCAGGCCGGAATCATTGAGATTGCAGCGGACATCCTAAATCAACGACTGAGTGGGGGTAGCTATGGAGCATCAGCTCAAGAGGATATCTTGAAGGATATCTTCCTAACTGGGGGAAGTAGTCTGTTTCAAGGTTTTGACGAGAGGTTGAGAGAGGGGCTGAGGGCGTCTTTGCCTGCTGGGAGAGAGTTAAAGGTTAGGAGAGCTGGTAATCCGGTGCTAGATGCGTGGAAGGGGGCTGCGAAGTGGGCTGGCTCGGAGAAGAGGATCAGTGCGAGCGTGTCGAGAGAGGACTATCTGGAGAAAGGCGCTGATTATATGAAGGTATGCTTATTTCTTACTTGGAAATTGAAAATTACTAATGGATGTAGGAACATGACTTGGGAAATGCGTTTTCTTGATTGATTTTAGAGGCGTCAAAAACGTAGGAGCATGGTAGTAATTGAGTCTGCATTGCGAATGATCTCTAGATAGGCTCGTAACAAAGAAAGCAATAAACGCCATTTCGTACCCGGTACATCCCTAGCCCACATGAAGGGAATGATGCTCCAATTCAACGCCGGTCAAGATTTCTCCTCACCATGGAAACGCCAGACACACAAGCAAACCTCGGTTTTTTTTGGATTACATGGGACCAGGTAAACCATCATTCGAAGCCTGTAACTGGCTACGGATGATCTCCTCATCATTCTGCTCATCTGCCACCTCGTGCTTGTTCGCACCGCTTTGTAGCGCTCTGGCAGCCGAAGCCTGCAACTGACTCATCGGCGCCAACGGCGCAACATTGCTGTGGTTGTTGTGGGCAACCAAGTCGTGTCCACGCGCGTGAGGATGACTCAGGTTGACATTTGCAGGCGGCTGAGGGTAATCGCCTTGGGATTCGATGAGTCGGGATTGGAGGTGGATGATGTATTCTCGGAGGGAGTAATTCTCGGCTTGGACGGCCTTGAAGTTGTCTTCGAGGGAGTGGAGATCGCGCACTTGCTCTTCGAGCTTCTTGATGTAGCCTTCTTTGCGCTGACGGAAGGCACGCTGCCAGATAGTTAGTTAGTTATCGTTCGACAGATTCATCGTAGATGAATTGATTGATGAGATTATTAGTAAGCTGGATCTGGAGTCGTTGATGACATGAGAATTGACAAAGCAACGAGACCATCTCGAAAGTTTAACGAAGTGTTCCCAACTTCATCACCTCTCTCGGATATGGATCGCGAGCAACAACCAAGGAGCTCCACGTACCTGCGCCGCACGATTCTGGGCGGCCCGCTTGCTCGAGGACAACTCGCGCTTCCCACCGCGCTTCCCATCGCCGACACTGTCGTCGCCGCCGCTGTCGCCGCCGCCAATGTTGCTCATCATGCCTTGAGGACCGCCTGGACCGCCGATGGCCGGGTCGATATTGTGCTCGTGAGGTGAAGCAGAACTAGATGCTTGGACGTCGTTACCATAGCCATGAGGAGCATGCGCGCCGTGGCCGAGAGAGGCAGCGAGCTGGGCTCTTAAGTCTTTGGGGGGGAGGATGAGGTCAGCACAGTTTAGGAGCTTAGCAGGGTCGGCGGATGCTTATACCATTATCGGCCTGAATACTCTGAGGTACGGGGGCGGGCGCAATGGATTGCTGCATGGTGAGGGTGTGTCGCTGGAGGTGATGTGTCTCGTTCGACTTGGGCTGTTTGGATGGATGGATGGATTTGGGGGGGGGGTGATTATTGAGACTTGCTCGCCGTCCTTCGCCCCAGAATAGAATGCCAGAATGCGCAGGCAGGGCGGGATTTCAATGACGAGGTATCCCAGGTCACGTTACCGCGCCGAAGTCTCCGATTACCGAAAATGGAGATTAACTCGTTGGGTTTTAATATGGCTGCTCCTCAGTAATCACTGCTTACATATCCAGAAGGGCTCGGATTTATCGACAGCTGCGAGCCTGCTGCTTACGAGATCCCTCCGTTCGAGTCCGCACCCTGCGACGCCCTGCGCGAGTCCTGCAGCGCCGTCTGGAGCGCCAATGATGCTGCTGTCTGCGGTGTCCGGTGGCGCTGCCTCTGGAGATCGGAGTTAATGGGCATGTGCGACTGCAAAAAGGTTGGTTTCTCCGACCTGATGTGTGCATGGCCTGACGCTCTCCTGACTTGCTTTTTCCCTCTCTCCAGACGCAAACTCGATTCCTTGATTCGGCGCCGTCGACCTCCTCGCTCGCGCTGATTAGCCGATTTGCAGACGGATCTGGTTGTGCGACAAGATGGACTGCAGCCGTCGTAAAGGCTCCGGATATAAGCACACCGTGTAGTCAGCATCGCTGCTCGTTCTCCAGTCCCGTAGGGGTTTTCATGTCAACTCCAGAAGAAACGCGCGCATGTGGCGCTGCCGGATCTCTGGGAAGAGCGAGAGGGTGCGACGAGTCAAGCCTGGGTAGACACACACCTTTTCTTCGTCTGCCTTGCTTGATTTCTGATCCGAACTATTCCCTGGCCCGTCCCTAAATAGGAAAACGCAAGGACAAATCGAACACACCAATCGCGCATCCCTAGCCCATATTCTCCGACGTGGAATCCTCACTTGGCCTCAACTTCATGGCTCAGTGTCTTACGCAGGTACGCTGCAGCTGGGCCAATGTTTGCTGCTGGATGCCAGTGAGACACCAGCCGCTGACTGGCTACGGACCCTCCGACGCAGGCAGCTTACTTAAACCGCCCACATCATGTGATTTCTCCCTGCGGCTTTGTCTTGCTGCAGATGGAATGCAACTCCTTTCGAGAACGGGTTCAGATAGGTTCTGTGGCTTTCCGAAGCGAGTTAGGGCCGTCCCAACAGGCCGCTGCTCTTCCCGCACGCCTTCTCCTGGGAAGCCAACATCTGGTAGCGAAGGTGTATTTGGACCCAGCAGAGACCCAGCAGAGACCCAGAAGAGACCCAGCAGAGACCAAGAAGAGACCCAGAAGAGACCCAGAAGAGCCCCAGCCTTAGTCACACACCTACTAGTATGCCGTTTCCGAATCTTTTCCAACCGGCCGTCCTGAGAGGCTTATAAAGATGTGACAAATCTACGAACGAATCTCGGTATCCCCATCCAAGCTCTCCCATGAAAGATGGCCACCTCAGCTCTCGAATCAAGATCGGAATAATTACTCTTCTGGGGCATTGAGGACGCACTGAAAACAGTACATCGCGATCCACCAATGGCCATAGAACGTCACACCATCCCGACGGGAATACCCGTTAGTACAACACACTGCACACCCATATCCCGAAAGTTGTCCTCCCGGCCCGTTGGTCTTTCCTCCACCGCCACGATGGTTTCCCGCATGGCGGCCGCTATGGCTTGGTCTGACGTTGGAAAGACTCTGCGCATGCAAGCGAGAGCATTCCCTTGCATGCTGAGTAACTTGCTCTCCCAAGACTAAGTTAGAGGGAGTGGAGTTGTGGCTGGTGTGCTTCAATGACTAATCGATACAGAGAAGTGGGAGACCGAGACATGATAACCAAAACATCACTCACCTACTCATAGATTGAGCTCCAAACGACAGAATCATGATGTCCTTCTTCTACACTGTCCCAAGATATACAAAATTTCACACTTGATGTGTGTTGCATTTGTTCCCTCGATTGATCTTACAACTATAACGCTAGACTATATAAAGAGTATATAGCAACATTACATTTTGACAGATCTTTAATTGAGTACTAGTTATATATAGTCTCAAGATATATTCGATATTTTATGAAAAGTGCCTTGAACTTTAGCTTTTGTGTTTTTGCGACCGGTACCTTTGTCAATCTTGTACAGAAAGGAAACCAGAAAGTTAAAGTTCGGGCCACTTTTCATAACATAACGAACACAGCTTTAAACTAAGTGGTATTAATCTAAAACAATTTGAAATGTAGCCTTTTAATATATTTTATATAGCTTCGTGTTGTTCTTGTGAAGTAAATAGAATGTAAAGAGAGAAACATGGTGTAGCACAGGATGGGGTGCGGGGACGGAAAATCGGTCAACAGTACATCGGTTCAGGGACGGCAACCCGACTCCGACCGCCGAAGGTGACGACTGCTCAACCATCTTCACATGATTGAACCCGGCGACTGTAAATCATGCTTCTTTCTTGCAGTATATAAGAATGAAACTCCTCTGTTTGATCTCCAATTGTAGGAATAGACACATTTTTCTCTACTCTACAATCCTCGTTCATCTAGTACCACTTTTCTAGGTAGTGCCTGTCATCAACAACTCAACATATCAATTTCAATTTGTACTTCATTTGAGTTCTCTCTATTTTTGCTTTGCGCATCTTATCTTGTTCCTTCTCCATTGCGATACAGTGTTCAACCTGTTCCTTGATTCCAATCCAACCAACCTCTTTGTCGTCTTTTATAACGTCATGGCTCTCGCTACTCGCAATCAGGACTCGCTCCAGATTCTGACGCCTATCGGCATGCTGGGACGCGGTTTCAGCGAAGAGATATTCTGGAACGCCATCAACGAGCACAATGTCGACGCTATTATTATGGATAGCGGCTCCACGGACTCCGGGCCCAACCGTCTAGCAACGAGCGCTCAATCTGTGCCGCGAGCCGATTTTGAACGAGACCTGTCAGTGGTCGTTCGTGCGTGCCATTTGCATCATATCCCGGTCCTCATTGGTTCTGCCGGCGGCGATGGCGAGAACTTGTTCGTCGATCTGCTCATTGACATTGTCGAAGGTCTGATCAATGAGAATGGGTACAGGAGCATGAAGATTGTTGGTATCTACTCGGAGATTCCAAAGGATGTCGTTCGGCGGAAATTGGACAATGGTCTGATCAGTCCTTGTGGTGGAGGTGTGCCTGAGCTGCAGGAACACGATATTGATAGCGCAACGAGGATAGTGGCACAGATGGGCCACGAACCGTACGTCAAGGCTATGGAGGAAAATCCCGACTTTGATATCATCATTGGCGGGAGAGCCTATGATCCCGCTCCATATGCAGCCTTTTGCTTTTACAAAGGCTTCACAAATATGGGTATGTTTCCATTCTAGATTTGCTGTTGTGTTTCGAGATCATCGATCCGTGCATCTCGAGGAAATCCCTCCGCATTTAAAACCAGATGTCTTGTTTCTATCTTTTGTTCTCATTATGAACACTGCTAACAATCGTCTTAGGTACAAATTACGCAATGGGAAAGATTCTTGAATGCGGAGCTGTATGCTCGGTTCCTAAATCTCGAGAAGCTCTCGCCATTGTCTACAAAGATTATTTCGATGTCATTGCATTAGATCCTAAGTCACAAGTCACCACCGTATCAGTTGCAGCACATTTCTTGTACGAGAAGACCAGACCAGATGTTCTGCGCGGACCAGGTGGTGCTCTTCTCCTCTCTGACACCACCTATGAGCAAATTGGCTACAACCGTGTTCGAGTTCGAGGAGCAGTGTGGGAGCCCGAAGCGGAAGGAGAATATACTCTGAAACTCGAAGGTGCCAAAACCAGTGGCTACATCACGACTCTCGTTGGAGCTTTCCGCGATCCTATCCTCATCAGTCAATTTGATAGTTTTATCTCCTCTATCGAAGAGGCTTTGAAAATCAGAATGCGTGGTGTGCCATACGATTTGAAGATCCATCGTTACGGCATGAACGGCGTGATGGGAGCGTTGGAAACGGATATGCGCCTGCCCAAGGAAATATGCGTAGTAGTCCAAGCTCGTGCTTCTACTCAAGAAATTGCTCATCAACTCGCCAGCGGCTGCAAATTCGGATTCGCTCACATGCCATACTCAGGCCAGCTTGCCACTGCGGGAAACTTTGCGTGGCCCTTTTCACCAACCGAGGTAGATTGTGGTGCACTCGCTGAGTTTTGTATCTACCATCTCATGCACAAATCTGATCCTCTTGAATTCTGTCCCATCAAAACACGATTAATTAAAGGCTCGGATAAATTTATTGCTCCTCAAGGTAAGTACAGGTATGGATTTTACTGTCAAAGCTGACATGGTCTTATAGTCCAACCCAAATTGAGTGAATCTCACATTCCAACAACCCCCCAGCCATTCATCAATCCCAAGAAATACTTCCTCCAACCGGCCCCCTCGCCAGGAACCTGCTATCTCGGGGACATTGCCTCCGTCGTACGCAGCAAGAACTCAGGACCCTACGAACTAACCTTCGATGTGATGTTCTCAGATCGAGACCTCTACGAGCGAGTCAAGACCTGGGGGGTCCTCAGTAAGGAAGTAGTGGCCAAGTTGTACAACATCAAGGAGTCGGATGTCGTTGCAAGTTTGTTTTGGGATCAAGCCATGGCGTATAAGGCTACTATTGTGAGGCCGATTGTAAGCGGCGGGTTTGGGGAAACGGACATGCATGGGAGTCAGCAGCATGTGCCATTATTGTATATCAAGTGTCCTGTGCCTAGGGAGTAACATGGAAGCAAAAATAAAAGGAAGCAGGAGATCTTGCTTTTATTCTCCTGAGTAGAATCGATTCAAGAGACAAGCTGCAGACTATACAGAAGCTCGAAACAAGTTTTTGGATGGTGCACAACGAAGAATTAGAGTGCGATTTGCTCCAGGTCGGCAAAACTGGCTGCAGGCCGCGCCCGCCTCTCCTGAAACCGAAGTCACAAATAAACCGCGCGCCTAGGAACACTACAACGCACTTTGAAGTGTTATTTTGGGTTTCAAGTAGAAATCAAGACGCCATCGTGTATAATACGCACAAATGTAAGATCCAGGCGCGGTGGTCGCTGACCCTTCGCTCCTCAGAAATGGTCGACAGACTCCGGCTAATCTTTAGCGCCATGATTTCGCAACCAACATTTCCAAAAGCCTCATTACTGCACTTTGATAGCCTTACTACTCAAAATATATTTTTGGTTCTTTTCACTTCTTCGAAATACTACAGTGCTTATATATAATGTCTTCATATCGACCAGTGGCGCTGGAAGCCGCCAAGCCACAGCTGAAATCTAGAGACTCATCGTCAAATGGTGTGATAAGGAAGCCTGCGCCGGGTGATGAATTTGAAGTGGATATCCTCGAGATTTCACCTCTGGGAATGGACTCGTCGACTCGAATTCAGGAAGAAAGTAACCATGGAAAGAGGAAGAAAAAACTCCTGTCCTCTGCTGGCGATACCTGGACCTTGGAAGTTTTGTGCTGCGCTTTCGCCATCCTTACTATCTTAGCAACAGTCATCCTGCTGAGAGAGTGTAACGGCCGTCCAGCTCCTATTGTCTTCCGATATGACATAACTTTAGGGTCTATTATCTCTGTATTTTCCACCATTATCAAAGCAGTACTCTACATTCCGTTATCAGCTGGGATCAGTCAAACTATCTAGTCGAAGATGCAACAAGGCTATCGACCGCTCAACGACATAGCTGTTTATGATAACGCAAGCTGGGGAGTGATTGGAGGAATTACGCTGATGTGGAACAGGCGTGGAAGGTTAGTACCTCTTTTACAACTAGCAAGCTGCTCATAACATTATCTAAATAGTTATGTGTCACTGCTTGGTATATTTTGCTCTATCATCGCTTTTGCAATCGGACCGTTCATGCAAGGAACAATTGGCTCAAAGTTTGTGACCGGAGCTGCCACACTCCCACGGTGTGAGAGCACACAAGACGGGAACTTGCCCACCTCAGGTTCAATGTTTGATCAGTACCAGGCTTCCATGTTTCTGTCAGCATTCAGTTCCTCGGGAGCATCAGACGAGACTTTACAAGCTCTTAACACAAATTGCGTCACAGGTGACTGTGAATGGCCTACCTTCTCATCGCTCGCCATGTGCAGCAACACAACCGATATGACAAGCCAGGTCGTGGAAGGGTATGACCCGAATGGGATCTTAAGCAACTTGACTCTTCCTAACGGTCTCTATATATCCGGCATAGAGGCTGGGACTACGTCGAGTTCAAACGGTAGCTCTACATTACCCACGATCAATTATGAGAATTGGGAGTACAATCCTGTTGCTAAATTCTCAATTATGTATTACCACTTTAGTAATTTTGACGGCCGCACTTACCGTGCTGCAGAAGGTGTCATGTACTGGTGCGTACAGGCATATTCTGCCCGTGTTAAAAACGCCGTTTTGGAATCCGAGATAACTTCGACATGGTATCCAACGGAGATGGACACAAATGCAATGCCAAAAATTTTATCGCCACCCCAGGCGCAGTGGAAATCTCTAGGACTGACAAAGGCTACAAACTTTACCATTGGGGACTTTTCATTCAAAGGATCCCCAGAGATCAACCTTGATTTTATCAACCTTTCTCTCGATTGGAACAATACCAACTATTTCCCACCCCAACAGCTCAAGGCTATCGCCAAACTGGCACCTGACGTTCTTCCGGATCTATTTACCTATCTTGCAGGCGCTATGAGCAACAGGTTACGCGGCTCAGTTTGTAACCTGACAGTTGACGGCTCCATGAATCTCGAGACGGTATTGCAAGTCCGTCCATGATACCTAAGCGCTAAGAGCCTGTGGACTAGCGCTGGGAGCAGCCCTAATCTATCACGTGCTCGTTTATGATCGGACGCGTCGTAAAATCGAGAACTCGGTGCGCTAGTCCTGTATGCGGCTAGCGTAGACACTAAAAGCGCCATGTCCCGTCCCGTCCTCTCCGTCAATTGGCGGGGGAATGCCCTGAGAATATCTTCTTCTCTGCTTGGTGAGAAAAGCGACCGCATTGAAATGACATGAGAAACCCATCTCTGCGCTGAAGTCGACATGGCCTGGGTAGTGAGATGATGTGCTCGCCCAACAAATGCCAGGTCTTGCTACAAACGGAGGAAAGATTTACGTGGAGCTTCACGGCCTGGTAAGACGGCATCTCGAAACACAGTTATGTCATCCATGCCCATGTCCGACTTCCAGCACCACTGATGATTAGGGTTAAAGTGCAGGAGCGTGTTCTTTGTGTCGCCTTCATTGAATACGATGTCGTTGTCGACATCGACGCTGCGGTAGTCGCAGAGGCCTAGCGGCCAGTCGTTGTTTGGTCCTCTGCAAATCAATCTCCACATGCTAGGTTAATAAATTATTAGCGTCATCTACTAGAATTAAAAGGGATGTAACAAGAGAGCTAATGCTTTCCAAAACGGTTAGGAAAATGAAGAAACAGCTCAAGAAAGCAGGACACACTTTAGCATGTCGAAAGGTACGCCTTCAAGTCCGGGGTTGTCTCTAATATATATGTCTACGCGGTTTAACCCTCCCTTAGTCGAGGAATCGGAATGCGTGAGCGATAAAGGCTCGTGGGAACTGTGGGCTTCTTTTGCGGATCTGCTCCCGTTAACCAGCACCATGCAAAAGAGAGAGAGAATGAAGGCATCGTGCCTATGTATCACGTGGTCCAAAAACACCACATTTGTGTACTGAGGAAACTCCTTCAAAATCTGTGAGAGCTCGTCAAAGTAGGCCGTCTCCACTGTCGGAGCGGCATAGAAATCAGTGGTCGACATGCTGGTCTCTCCTTTGATAAACGTCCAGCCTGCCATGTTTGCAAGGGGATGGTTCTCTTTTCGAGAGTGTTAAGATTACAATGTGCAAAATTCAAAGAACTTGGAAGACCATACAAAGTGGAAGATGGGAAGAAAAACTAGGATTGAAGTCTCTTCTTTACCTGCCCCTAATCACCATCTCAAGCTTTAAAGGTCCTTCGCATTGCTGTTAGCGGCGATGGAATCCTGCCAATACTGAAGCCTAGAATAGACTCAGCACGTAGGTAATTAGAATCCGCCAAAGAGGGAGAGATAGTCAGAGAATTCAGCCAGTATAACAGAGAACAAGTTGTTTCAAAACCATACCATGATATTCGTCTTCAATTTCGATTCCTCAGTTCCTATTATATTGCCCTAGTTGCATTACTTGAATCTTGCAGTCAACCAGCATCCAGTCACCGCGTTCAGCGAGGGAGGCCATGGCACAAATTTCACAGAAACCCGGATATGTTAGCGGCGTAGGGATAGGTTTCTCCTCTTCCCCTATAGAATCATCTACAGACGGCTTTTCGTCGTCACCTTACGCACCTTCTGCGAATGACCCCGTTGAACGATCCGCTTACGAGGATCGCGTCAAGCCAGAAGAGCTTACCACTGCTCTAGCTCATGAATTTCTAGGCGCCTTGTGTGACTTGACTCGTCCAGTTGCTGGAGATTCTGGCATCTAGGAACGCTTAGAGATCTACGCAGCTCCTACCTCATATTATATTCCCCTTCTTGATGCAACGAGCGTCAATGATGGATCTCTTGTATGGAAAGGGTTTCAAGCAGGCAAATGGCGCCGTTTAAATTCAGCCTCATATTGCGGCATTGAGGCAAAGCGCATGTTCAGCAAGTGGGAAGAATACGAAGATGACGAGGAAGGGATGGCCTCTGATCCGGAATTTGCTCAAATCATCAGTGAGCCCATTGGCATTGTATGCGGCCGGATGAAAGAGACAGTAAGCCTCAGCGAGGTTGCGAAACAGTACGCAGTTAGTGTTCTCATAAACTTGCGATACCTACTAATTAGAATACTCTTAAGTGTATTCCTCGTCTCAGCGTATCAGACCAGTCATCGATTTATCTATACATATTTCTCTAATGAATATCTCTCTTTTCCATCAGGAAAAATGACAGAACATGAGGACTTAACTAGTGTCTTCTTGCATGTTTTTGAGTCTTGAAGATATAACCATGAGGAGCCAAAAGACCGCATTGAGGAAGCCGTTCAGTTACTAGCTTTGATCAATTGGCTCGAGGAGCATATCCGCTTAGATAATTCATATTCACAAGGTTAAGAGTTGATGTGATTCCTCTTAGCAAGATTATTCATATTTACGCTGCCCAAATTATCATTATTCTACATATTTCCTCGCCTAGTCGCGTTTAGGTCTATGCTTTGAACTTGTATGTATCGGAAATATTTGCCATATTCCTCCTGCTCATTTAAAAATTACACACCGCTCTTGGAATACCTTGCAAACGTAAATATCCTTCTTTCTTCGTAATACCGTTGGTTTCAACCTTTCCAACGCCACCTACCCACTGCCGTCATGATACGTCATGCCTGCACTCGGAGGTTCCCTATTTGAGTTTTTATAACCTTCGACCCGACGAGATATCCCTCCAACGCATAATAGGACGGTTCTCCTACCTCACCTTGTTGAATATTCTGCCAAGTCCTAGCCATGTTAAGCGAAGCAGATGGTGGTTTGTCTAAAGGGAGATGAAGCCAATGCCGATACTAGACTACTTTTGAGGCAGTGGAATGCAGAGAATATTTTCTTTTGCAAACACTTTCCTAGTTTGTATAAGATTACGTTAGGTTGACTTTAGGTTTTGTAAAAGAACGTAGCCTAAGGAGAGCTTAGCGAAGCGTTAATTAGATTGATGGATTCTTTCAGGACTTTGATGAGAGTCTGGCTCCGATGTATTCTCTCAGATCTCCTGCAGAGGCCGTTTCAATCATGTTAGGGCAAATTAGCAATTATATACCCCCTTTTCGTCACCTTTTAGTCTATTCCATCAAGTCTTTATCTCGAATTCTTCTTTTGATATTGCTCGTCGGCCAAGTATGTTATGTGTGACTATATCGGGGTAAAGTATTGAACCGCAGTTATTTAAACAAATGTAGCCATGACATTCATTTCGTCTTCCAGTTATTTCATATTTCAAATAGAACTTTCAAGTAAATAAGTCTACACTACATTGAAGATTCCCCCCATCTCCGAAGCAAACTAGGTGCTGAGGTTACTTGCTTTCGTGCAGTGCTAAATAGTCTCGGTATTGGTTTTAGGTTCTGGGTACCAATAACCAGAGAATATCTACCTCCCTCTAAAAATCTGACGCTTCATCATTCGTGAAATGGTAGAAAAGCCTCGCGTTTTATGCCAGAACTCCCACAAAACCGCAATATCTACAGATCCACCGATCTCACCACCCCCTTCTTCTCCAACTCGGCCCAAAGCCCTTTCTTCGGCTCTTCGAGATCCGTTCCCTGCCCAAGATCTCCCCACTCCTCCAACTCCTTCAACCTCTCGTTCGCCAGTACTCTAGTCAACGCCACGGCATCCGCCCCAACGGCCATCTGATGGGGCAATTTCTTCCCCTGTGCCACGCCCTCTCCCTTGAGCACGTCCACCATCAACCTGACCCCCTTCACCGGATCGCCAGGCTGGCAGCCATCGACAGCGGGGATCATCTGCTGCAGGACGCCCATCATCGGTATGTAATCGGCCAGCTTCTCGGCGTCAAAGCTCTTCGTCGCATGCTCCACGATCGGGGTCCGGAAATGGCCGATGAAGAAGGTGACGCTCGAGATCCCGAATTGGGAGACTTCGTGGTGCAGCCCGAGCGCGTAGGCTGACAAGGCGTGCTTGCTACAGGCGTAGGGCGTGAGGAGAGGCTCGTTGTCAATCCCCCAGATGGAATTCGTAAAGGCTATCTTCCCTGCTTTGCGAGAGCGGAAGTGAGGCAGGAGAGAAGTGGTGACTGCCACTGGACCAAGGAAATTGACCGAGAGTTGTTGGGTAAATTGTTCTCTCCTGTCATCAATCAGTCGTCATTCGTTTGTTCATAATCTACTTTTCGTAACAGGAGGACGCCTACGATATCCCTTCGGCCAGCCCTAATTCTACGTATCCGGCATTGTTGACTAAGACGTCAATGTGCCCGTAGATGGCTATGGCGGCGGTGATAATTGCGTCAATCTCAGTCTGTGGGAGGGTTACATCCAAGTCGAGAATTGAAGCTCCAAGGTCGCGCAGGTGTGAAAGGCGGGTAGTTGCTGAGCGCCCCGTGGCGATGACTTTGTCTCCTCGTGAAAGTGCTTCGGTGACAAATACTTCTCCAAAGCCAGATGTACAGCCTGTAATTAGCCAGACAAGTTGAGGCATTCTCGTTGTCGATATTGGATTTGAGGTTTATGATGTGGATACTCGCGTGGAAATTGAAATCAAAGTCTTGAAGATGTATAATGATGGTGGGAGCTATTGAGTGATGTATATTGCTTGGAAAGTCTGGAGTTGAAAGTGTAATCGAGGATGAATTTGTAAAAAAACAGTGGTAGTACTGTGACGTGGCAGAGAATTTTCTCCTCACTTTTGAACGTTTCACAGAATTTGATGTAAGTCTCGTGTATCAAGTTGAAGTTTTATCCAATGAGACGGTGATAAGCTGCATGATTGACAAGGAGTTGGATAGAGCTCCGGGGTAGCTGCATGACCCCAGAACAACCTGTGCAACGTGAAGATATACGAAAGATGCATGCAGTCTGCAACTCTCTGCCCACCCAGATCAGATAAATCGTTTGCACACTTCGATATATAATTTGATCTGTTATCTGATCTTTCGCTCCCCCAAACCGAAATCGAGAAAGCGGCACCTCACCAAGGACTAACCCCATACTCACCGACTACCTTTCCTACCCACTCATCCCTCTCCCCTCTGACCGTAACAGCAACCCTCTCACCACCAACCTCCGCCGAAACAGCACCCCTCTTAATTTGCCACTCCTTATTCACCAAGTCCGTCGCGCAAAGTCCCGGATCAGCCCCGTGAACCAAGATCTCATGTCCCTTCTCTGTCTTCTCCCCCTCCACCTTCATCCTCGCTGTATACTGCACCATAACCATGTTCAAAGCGGCCTTGCTAGTACGATACTGTATACCCGCTGGATTGTAGTACTTAGACGTGGGATCCGAAGCATGCGTCAGGGAGCCAACGGAGGAGGAAACAAAGATGAGTCGGGGGGGGGAAGAGGAGCTTTTGCGCAACAGGGGGAGGAAGGCTTCAGTTACGGCGAATGATCCAACTACGTTGACGGAGAGGACCTCTTGCATGTTTTCTGCGGCATCGGTAAGCTTAGAGACGATTCCGGCGTTGTTGATGAGGATATCCAGATGGCCGTAGGTCTCTTGGATAGACTTAGCCGCTGCTTGGATCGATGCCATGGATGTGATGTCTAATTGGAGGGGAGTTACGGTTCCTTTAATAGTTGGTAGAGAGCGGAGGCTGGTAGCTACAGATGTGGCATCAGAGAAGGAGCGAGCTGTCAGGATGATATGGTATATTTCCGAGTGGAGGAGAAGGTTTTTGGTAACTTCGTAGCCAATACCTTTATTTGCACCTAGAAACTAAAGTGAGTAATGAAATTCTATTGAATCGGTCAAGGTATACCTGTGATGAGAACCACTGTTTGATTGGGGGAAGCCATATTAAGTGGTGGACAGGAACTTCCTGGATTTTCTGGTATCAGAATTGACTTGTGATATCCCAGGAAAAAATTCTGCTTTCAATAATGAGGTAATAAGCACTTCAATTTGCTTAGTGACTTGATAATCTTCCTCAAAAATATGACGTTTCTCGGGGATCAGGCGGAGATAATGGAGATAAGTTCTGTTGAAACATAAATGTCGGCGACTCGGTAAAACTCGCATTCAATGACATTATCTACGTAAGTAAACGTCTCCGAACGTGGTCAAGCACTGATAACTTTAGAGTAATAGAAATCTCAGTCGGTTATCGTGTCTAGGTAGAAGTAAACAAGCTGTAGATGCAAATACAAGCAGTTGATAGTGACATAAAGGGTCCAAGTGTAGTGATTGATTTCAACAAACAATCCCATTACTTGGGCTTAGATGGGCCTGCGGCAACTTCCATCCTGTCGATCTTCTTTTCCTTCCCATCATCAACCACCATTGGCGGATCCGGAATATCCACACCTTTGATCTTGTACACCATTCCCAAGTATCCATCACTGATCACTAGAACGTCCATCTTTCTTCCACCTGTCCATTCGGTTGCTCCGGGTAGTTTGATCACAGCTCTAGCACTAGCTCTATTGGCCTGACCCCTTCCAGTTTCAGCACTGCCAGAACTCCATCCAACTCTCTTGATAGCAACAACGTCGTCTCTATCCTCTTTACACAGAACAACAAACCAACCTTCGGTCTGAGATTTTGGAAAACGTGGGGCATACATTTTCCCTTCTCGATCACTTAAGGCATTTTGTCGATTGAGAACGACAGTCAATGATAATGCAGTAATGTCTCGGACGTCGACTCTCAGATTTGGGATCATATTTGCAACCTTGTTAAAACGAGGCAGGGTACTGGAGGATAATTTAAGAGCAGAGATTGTCCGTTGATACGTTGCTTCCGACTCTGCTGAGAAATCTTGAAGGCGCTGAGGTAAATTCTTGTCAGGTGATATCACAGCTACACCAGGAAGAATTGACAACGGGTAATCGGTGGGCCAACGAGCGCATTTGATACATTGAAGTAATGTAATCATCTGTAAGCAACTGGAAAGATATCCCATTTCAGTCAAGACATCTATACTGGCTTGGATGATACGAATTGCTTGATCAAGCACACTTGTTTGATCACCCACGTAATCTGTGATAGGAAGATCGATACGAGACATATGTGCTTGGAGCAAAAGGAAAGCCTTGACATGCGGGTCCCACATTGGCAAATTGTCGAAAGCAGAAACAGGGAGTGGTAGATTCTTTGCGAGTTCTGCATTGATCAGATCCTCATTGTGACGAACTGGAAGCTCGTCATATTCGATCGCACTTGACATCCAGGAGAGTGCGTCAGTGAATGTGGCGTTTGGTTTGGCATGTTTGACAAGATGACGAATTGTACGGTGAGAAAGGTAGTAATAACTCATAATCTTCCCTAGAGGAGTTGAGTCAACGTTGCCATTGGGATACATATCGAGACACTTGGATTCTGCTAATTCTCCCAGAGATTTATCAACCATTGCTATCATATAGTCATTGGCCATCTGTTGAGCAGCAATGGTGTTGTGTTCTTCTGTAGAGATCTCTAGACCATAATAAGAAGGGTTCTTGTGAAGTCGACGGAAAAAGAAAGTCCAAGTCAAATAATCCAGGGCATCTTGCTTGGTGGTGATGGTCTCTGCAGAAACCTCAGCACCAAGATGGTTGTCAAGAACATTGTGCAGAGATGATTCGACTGGAAATCCGGTATGCAGAAAGTGTTTATAAAAAGCCTTCTTCGAATCTTGTGTAAAGATGCGAGCAATACCCGAGGTATCAAATTGTGGACGACCAGCACGGCCAAGCATTTGCAGTACATCAGTGAGGTCCATATCCTTATATCCTTCGATTTTCGCGTCAAAAAATTGAGTGCCTTTCACAACGACTAAATGCGCTGGCAGATTGACTCCCCACGCTAGAGTGCTGGTTGCAACTAGAATCTGGATTTTGTTATTTGCGAACAGCTCTTCGGCAAGAGAGCGATCTGACTCAATCAAACCAGCATGATGAAGACCAATCCCGAAGCTCAAAGCTTCTTTTAATGCATCGTCCTTGACACGAGAAAGGTTGAGTTGTAGATCATCTTCCGACATTTTAACAAACCGACGAGGATTGTCCTCCATTCCACAGAAATTGATCAAGTCTTTCGCAGTTAAGCGTGTCTGTCTCCGAGAAGCAACAAAAACGATGACAGGCTTATCTGGGCTGTGAGTTTTGATGGCGAGAAATGTTGGGCGATTCATGGATTGCATCAAAGGACAGAAACCGCGCACTTCTGGGAAGCCGTCGATAAAAATCTCCAAGGGAACAGGACGAACACTGTGTCGAAAGTTGAAGAGTCCTTCCTTCACACCGAGCCAATTTCCAAGATCCGTAGCGTTTGCGCAGGCTGTGGACATACCCATCAGCCTCACTGAGTTATTCGACTGAGCGGCAATATAGTTCATACGAGACACAATGATTTCAAGAATAGGACCACGATCACCTCCGAGCAAATGAATCTCATCAATGATAACCAAGCTGACCTGCTTGACATAGCTCCTAGTTGCCCAGTTTCTACTGATACCATCCCACTTCTCAGGGGTAGTAATAATGATATCTGCATCTCGAATTGTGCGAGTATCAGGGGTATTGTCTCCAGTCAACTCGACCAACTTGAGGTTCATCTGTCTTGTAAGTCGAGCTCCCCAATCTTTCACTCGTTCGCGGACGAGAGCTTTCATGGGAGCAATATAGACTACTTTCGATCCTGGTTTCTCACGGAAAGCCCACCACATCGCTAGCTCGCAAGCTATGGTCTTTCCAGACCCTGTCGGAGAACCAAGCAAGACATTGGCAGGTGTATGGTAGAGACAGTGAAAGATCTGGGTTTGCATTGGGTTGAAATATTGGAATCGTTTTCCGTAGATTTCCTCTAAGGCGGGATTCTGGAGAGCAGAAATTGGCAGCGGCTGCAGATTGAGAAGATCTGTGTATACACTCTCCGTGTCTGGTCTGATTAAGTGCTGGAATGAAATTGGATGAACTGTCTCAGCGCCGAGCCATCTGTCTGATACAGCCCTGACATAGATTTGAGTCGGAAGTGGGTCCGACAATGGAATCGTGAAATTGAGTTCGTGATCATCGTAGAGCTTCTTTCGATTCAGAATGAAAAACTCATGGTGATAGATCTCTGAAGTCTCTGAGTTCTCTACCCATATCCAATAGCTTTCAGACGTTCCATGGTATTTATCATTCCAACGGAAGTCAGGTGTCAGGTACAATCGGATTCGGAGTACATCTCTGTTCAGTGGCGCAATTTCAGACTCAATGCTGATGGTCGGGAAGTTATCCAATATCTTCGAAATCGTTTTCCCTGCAGCGTGGTTGTGTACCATTGAACCTATTTCACCTGGTTCCATGTCCCGCATCATTTCAATAGTCACCGACTCCTTCGAGTCTAGTTGGTTCATAACGGGCTTTGGTAAGTCGAATTGATGTAAGGGATGCTGGAATGCCCACATTCGCTTCTCAATAGATTTACATAGTGACAAAAGCACCATACATTGGTGACCCCAACGACGATTTAATGCAATCATAAACAAAGCTCTGCAAATGCGTGCTGATTGCTGAGCGACATAATTCAGATCATTAACCAACGCAAAATCCTCGATATTTGCTCTGGAAATATAGGACTGTAATAGCAGATTTGTCTTGACATGAGGCGAGTCGTTACCATCGGCAACCTGGCATGGAGCTGCTTCGTCTCTCAGTCTTTCCAACTCTTTTGACTCGGTATCTCGAGACTGGATATTGTCAAACTCTCCCGACAAAGCGATCATAGTGAGAACATCTGCTTCACTAGCTTGTGCTTTCATTAAACTATTGAAGATCTCAATACTTGTATGAAGGATGTAGAATTGACTGGCAATACGACCGATGTCTTTACTTCGAAGCTCTTCTGTCGTTTCATTAAAAATAATCATTTGATTTTTTTGCAGGGTCCGAGCAGCTTGAATAACCAGCTGCCTTCGACGTTGTACTAAAGTTGGGTCATCTCGAGACTCCGTCCAATCAATCCCATACGCCATTGGATTTCGTTGCATTCTCACAAAAAGGTAGGAATAACCAAGCCACGTTACAGCTTCCGGAACAGAAGTGACTGTTCCGAGTGCAATTTCTGCGTTCAAATTATCTACCAAATGTTTCGAGAATCGTGATTCTATTGGGACTTGCGAGGTAACAGCTTGAAGATAGTGGGCAAGTTTGTCCTGCGTAGTACAAATCATGCCAATACCAGTATCTTGGAATTGAGGTCGTCCTGCACGACCAAAAATTTGGAGGACATCCAAAATTCCTAGGTCAATGAATTTACCCTCTTGGGCGCTGTAAACTTGAGTGCCCTTGATGATGACAGCAGCCGCTGGTAAGTTAACGCCCCAGGCGAGTGTGGCAGTGCAGCAAAGCACTTTGAGCACTCCATTTCCAAATAGCTTTTCCATAAGGTTTCTATCGGATCGCGCCATACCAGCGTGGTGTATTCCAATGCCCTTGGGGAGTAGCTCCCTCAATTCGCGCCCCCGAGATGCTTTCATCTCCTTTTGAGCAGCTTCATATTGCGGATGACCAGTTGGATCAAAGAGATCTACGCAAAACTGGTCAATTGCCTTCTCATAAAGCATTTTTGCCGAATTGAAAGTGTCTTTTCTTGAATGCACAAAAACCATGATCTGCTTGTCCTGCTGTAGTATGTCTTTGACTTTCTCAAATGTGGTATTGTCGATATTATCTCGGGATGCCTTGGTGTTCGGTTTGCCTTTAACTCCAATGAAGTGTTGCTCAAGAGGAACAGGTCTGAAGCTGGCATCGAAATAGAATAAACCGGCATGTCGATTGACTTTCAAGAAATCCGCAACATCGATGTAGTTTGGTAGCGTGGCAGAAAGGCCAACAATCCTGATCAGAGACTGGGTACTTTCAACTTGACGCTCTGTGCGAGCGACCAATGATTCCAAAACAGCGCCACGATCGTCATGAAGCATGTGAACCTCATCAATGATGAGCAGACGGACTTTCTGAACAAGTTCGGTATCGCCAGTACTTTTGCGAGTTATTACGTCCCACTTCTCCGGGGTGGTAACAATGATTTGAGTCTGCATTATCTCTTTCTTGGTAAGATGCATATCTCCAGTCAATTCTCGTGCTTGAATGCCTAGCCAAGCAAGACGACTTCCAAGTTTCTGCGTAATCTCAGCTGCGAGCGCTTTCATTGGGGCCACATAAACAATCTTGAAATCCTCAAGGCCAACAACAAAATCCGATGCTTCCGGCTGTTCTGCTGGATTTGGGACAATATTCTGACCGATGGCATGTAGAATAGTAAGCATTGCTGCATCGGTTTTACCAGCACCAGTAGGTGCGCAGATCAACATGTTCTCGCTCGTCTGGTAAGCAACAGGATAAACAAGACTCTGCATGCGGTTCAGAGATTTGTACCCTCTAAAAGTTCGTCTGCATAGTCCATCCATCTCTGATATTTCTACAAGCTTCCTCCCTAGACCAAGAGTACCAACTTTTGCAGCGGGGATGGTGTACTCTTCGTATTTGTCATGCTCTTTGCGTTCGCTACCAACGGGAAGCCCATATTTTTGCCCCCGATGGTCGAGAGTGTTACCAGCTGAGTGAGCTTTGTAGACATGGGGATATTGTGGTCCAGTTCTATCCATTGCTGGAGCCAATTCAGCATGTTTATGCTCATAGTCACGTTTTCTCAAGGCTTCTTCTCGTTGACGCTTGGTCTGGAGCTTTCCAAAAATTCCGTCATCCTTTTCGGTGGAAAAGGGGGATGGAGATGTGATTTCATTCCGATGAGAAATGAGTTCAACAACAAAGTCCAAGTCATCATATCCGATAATATCCGTCAAAGTGGACTGAAGCTCTTCTTCAACGCTATCCGACACAAGGAGCGCCATAATTTGCGCCTGGAGGTCCTCCCCGTTAAGCCCCTGCTTCCTTGCTGCAAGACCAATACATTTGCTTTTTAGCCATTGGGGACCGTAATCACTGGTGGAAGTCTCTAGAGGGGTATCCTCGTTTGGATCACTGCTCCAAACTTCATCGTCGTCATCACTGATGAAGTCCCAAACATCATCACCACTTCTTCCAGACGTAATATCGTCATCATCAAAACTAATATCTGAACCATATGAGTTGAGATCACCTTTCTCTGTCTTTGGAGGCAGCTTGAGGTCTGCTAAAGCAGCTCTCATGGCCGCAAATTGCGTTTGCCACTGAACCTCGGCAGCATCCACGGTAGATGGAGACATGATAGAAAAATCTGGTTGATACTGGAAGATTTACTGATGGTAGTCGGTAAGCCTCGTAGAAATCCACAGTCCTAGTTGTCGTTGTCTGAGTGTTGATCTGTGATAAGAGTGAGTCAAGGACGTCGAGATTTGCTTGCGACTAAAGGAGTTAGCGGGGTGGGATTACAAATAATTGAGGCGTCTCCTTATAACCAGAACAGAGCTTCATCCAACCTCATCATGACATCCATCTCTATTGTTAAAAATCTAAGCTCAAGTATCTCCATGTTCTTTTAACTAAGTGAAACTTTCAATTTTCTCTATACCATCGTAGCTGTAGCGTATTGTACCTGATGTCCCGAGCCAAAAACATGTTCTTCCACTCAAGGTTATCAAGGTCGAATCCGAAATCTACATAGCTTCGAATGCTTTTCTCGCCACAGAATATAGGATGCTATAAACATAGAGCTGCGGCTTTTAAAGTATTTGTTGACGAGCTACGTCCAACAAAGACAGCAACACCCAACCAGAGACTCAACATTATATCGTGACACACCTTATCTCCCTTTCAAAAACAACGGCGTACATCTCACTCACAATCCATTGTTTGATGCTTTGATAATTAGAAATCGACTCGTTGGTCCCTTCCAATCGTTTATTCCGCGCCTGTCCAGTCTATTCACTAGCGTACGTGTTTAACGCGCTCATTGTGTTATTGACTTCTCTCCACTCAAGAGCAATATCATCGTCACAATCTTCTGATTCATTGCCAAGACAGTTTCCCAGCTTTACCACACGCCATAACGCCCATCATGTTGACGCTACCTAAGCTTTCGAAGGCAATTCAGAGCCCCCTTTCAAACAGACAGCAAAACCAACACCTATTTAGGACTATCAGACCATCCGCCACTGAATGGCAAGCACCCATCATATATCAACATGTATGGGCTTCTAATATGCAAACAGGTATCCACGACTCTATCTTGGTTGGGACTTCAAGCATTGCGTCGATGTCTACTGCTATTTCTTCAAAGAGAGTTCAGGTCGTCTTCCCAAGATTAGTTGGGCAACCAATCCGATTGGGCCACCATTCCATGGCCAAAAGGAACCCATCGAATTCGATCACATACTCAAGCTCTCGAATATGCTGTGCGACGAAGTCATGACAGAAAATCTGAAAGAAGCTATTGTCGGTCAAGTCTTCACCAAATATGTTAGCCAAGAGCGATTTAAATATGACACACCTACATTTGCGTTCATCACGCCACCGCCCGATGAAATTCTATCAATGTGGGAAAAGGGAAATTTGGATCCGGATGACAAGGAAGCTCTCGCCAAAGTTAAATCTGCAGTTAAGGAGAGATTCGGCTTTGAGATCCAAAATGACAAAATTGAGTTCCTTGCTCGTATTGGCAAGTTAAATACACCCATCTTCACAACCAACATGTGGCGATCACACCTCTGCTTCAATTCGAAGCCATCAAAATATTTTCAAGACGCAAAAGAAAATCCCTTGAAGCGAAAGCATGACGAAGAAACCAGCTCCACTCCCTCCAACAGGAAGCTCTTACGAAATGGGGATCCCGAAGCTGAAATTCCTATTTCTCCGGCTCTTGAGATGAACATCCTAGTCTCACAATGGCTTCGATTAGAGGCTGACATGGATGATGAAGATAACCAGAAAATGGTTCAAGATTGGCTGAAGAATACCTACGAACTTGACGCTTCTCCATACGATATCCAACGGATCACAGATGATGCGAAAGAATCCACGCCACCAAGATCGCCGTTGGAGACACCCACGTTCCGGGGGCTGGTTGCTATTGCACGTAATGATCTGACTTCTAGTTTGATGAACCCCTTTCGAGTACGGGTTGGAACTGTCTCATCGCAGGTTCTATTCCCGGCTGTCAAGATAGAAGAGTGATCATATTATTGATAAAAAAGAATTGCAACGGTGGTAGGCTTCCGATATCAAGGAGGTTGCGTGCACCTCTAAAAGCAATAGGAGAGCTAGTGGTGGGATCTCGTTGCCCTTTATTTTTATCTTCGGTGGCTAACGCAATCTCAGTCTCGTCGCTTGCACACTATACTTGTTACTAGCTGAGATATATGTTAGAGAGATTGCAATCAGAGTATGGTCAGTTTTTGTGTTCGAGCTCACTAGTTTACCTAGCTATGTACGCTCTGGAGTCCCTTGATCTTCGAGTCTTAATAGTAGCTAAGTAAACCTTCACAAACCATGGAGTTCACACTCTCGTGCACCTGTTTTGATACGAGGACATGATATACACCCAGGCTACTCTGAGTGACTAATTAATGAGGCTCCTCAGCACAATTTGAATTATCTAGATCTTTGATTCTCATCCCGATACGAAAGATATGTTACGTAGCAGCAAGCACCTCCCTAGCCTCCACAACTTTCAAATAGGCTCCTAATCCAGGTTAACTCTAGCTAGTGCTACGCTCAACCACTCCACTTACCCGAAGCCTTCCACCTCCTATCGAAAAATCCTAACACTGATTTCATTAACACCAATTCCTTGATCGACTCATTTGTTTTCATCTCCACACAGCGTCGTAAATTAGCAGCTGCCATCTGATAGAGTAGGGTCGTCATGAATGGCGATGCATCTCTCACACAATCATGAACTGGGGTTTCATTCCCTCTTATTTCCCTGCTGGCATTGGAGACTAGCGAAGTAAGATGCTGAGTATGATGGATGCGCTCAAAGTATTCTGATGATCCCGATGCTTTCTTAGATGCGTGTGCCTCATGCAAGACCATTAAAGCACTCTTTCTGTTAATCTCTTTTCGTGGTTCTTGTTTTTTTAAAGGAATTGCTTACATGGAGCACATTGTAGTTTGATTCATAACATCAATTGAGTGGTTTCGACCCTCAACTTCCGTTACCGTGATTAAAGCTTGAAGAGCCTGGTCTAAGAGTAGCGCTTCCTCGTCATGAAATGCATCACCGAATGTCACTGCTTCTACATGCCTGATCACTTGCCCTAGCAAACGAGTTGCTTCTGCCTTGAGGGCATATCGACCTAGTTTTCTTGGATTGTCGGATTGCAGCACCTTGAAACATTTTGGGGGTATTATCTAATTATATCAACTCTTCGAGACTGTCTTCCGGCGGACAATTAGAACTCACTCCTTCATCCCAATCAAAATCATCACATGGCATGAGAGTTTCTGAAGTTGGATCCTCGGTCAGAAATGGGCGGGGCTCATATCCTATTCTTGACACACTGTTTAGCTATTAGTATTGCACTTTGTTACTCTTCCAACGGCCATGTCATGCGAGAATTCGCGATTCTCTATATAAAGAAACAAGACCATTCTGGAACTTACCGATCTAAGATAACAACTGCCCACCAGACACGGTTTTGCTCGGCGCCATCAACCCATGAGAACGGCCTTTTCGCAGGGAATTTGGCATCCCAATTGATGCCCAGAGTGCATCCATACCTCACACAAGCCTCCATCGAGACAGTAGCCGATGGATATATCGCATGTCCAAACTCGAAAAGCGCGATCAACAACCCTGCTTGCAGAACTCGAAGGGAAACGATTCCATGAATTTCTAAGTCCAAGTAGAAAGACTTCGCAGCCAGGTAGGCAGGCGTTCTCGGGTCATCACTGCCAGGAATCCAACAAATCAAGTCCATAAGCAAGATCAAAAGGGCATAATCAGAATGCAATTGGAACAAGGGGTCACGAAGATACTCATAGAAACTCTTCTTGGCGATTATGGGCATCCACGTATGGGTTGTGGCAAAGTACCTAGCGGCGATTCGCACCCAATTCTCTGAGTTGCCAATGAGGTCCAAAACGGTGGGTGGGATAACGCAGATTGGCTTTGGCAGGTCAACTTGGCATTTTTGGAAGACATTCCAGTCGAGGTAGAAGACTGGCGGGAAGTGGTTTGGCGGCGGAGATGTCGGATCGTGGGAACTAATCGCGATTGATGATGGTGTTGATTGAGGAGATGGCAGCGAACGACCATGGCGGAACCGAGTCTCAGTAGAAGGGTACCTACAGGACAGTCCTTTGCTTTTAAGCAAAACTTAGTGATTGTCTTGCCGAAGTCAAGGCAGATTCGAGTCCTACCCGGTGCATAGTGAGCATTTTGGGAGAGCTTTGTCACATTTTCTTTTCCGAGACTTGCAAGCCTCACAAGCCAAAGTCGGCTGATGACTCGATGAGCTCATGCCGGATTATCGATCATGTATTCATAATTGTTTGTGCGGTCATGAGCAACGGCTGACGGACGGATGAGGCGGGTGGAGAGCTGCATCCACAGCGGACCCGCCAAGTGGCGGGCCGTCAGAATGCCCGCCGCTGCCCGTCCGTCCAATGAAAACAGTCTTCATCATCAAGGGTTTATGTCAACCATTTCTCGACTCCTGAAAAAAGGTAGAACTTTACAAATCCTACTTCCAGCTCAAGGCTGTGCAGTCAATCAAGATGAAGTATAAGTATCCTTCTCCTCGTCCCTCGCCCTCAACATTTTACTCATCGCTACACTACATCCTCGAGCATAATCAACACATCGACACATCTAGTCTTAGGAAATCCATTCACAATGGCACCCAAAATCTTCATCACAGGAATCTCGGGATATATCGGCGGCCAACTACTCCACGATATCACCAAAAAGCACCCTGAGTATCAAATCCGAGGACTGGTTCGTACCGATGAGCAGCAGCAAAAGATCACCGCGAAATACCCTTCGATTCAAACTGCCATCGGAAGCTTAGATTCTACAGATGTCTTGAAAGAAGAAGCCGCTCAAGCGGATGTGGTACTCCGTAAGTATTTCTCGCAATCATCAACTCTTCCTGGCACTGACAACATTTCAGAATTAGCAGACGCAGACCACGTAAACGTAATCAACACCATCCTCTCTTCGCTCCCCAAAACATCAACCTATATTCAACTGTCTGGCGCAGCGTCCGTGTCCACCTCTAGCAATGGTATCGGGCAGGCTACCCCCAAGATCTGGTCCGACATCAAGGACCTATCTACCATCAGCACTTTTCCTCATTCACACTGGCACGCCATCACAGACCAACTCGTTCTCTCTGAAGGTAAGAAACAGGGCATACGAACAGCAATCGTCATTCCTCCTGGCGTGTATGGTACTGGAGAAGGAGAGATCAAGCGCACGAGCATGGTGTCCCCTTGGTATGTCGATGCAGTTAAGAAACACGGCAGAGGGTTTACTCTCGGTGAGGGCGAGAACTTGAATTCGCTTATTCATGTGAAGGATCTAGCAAGTGCGTTTATTTTGCTTGTGGAAGAAGCTTTGAATGGCGGCGGTAAGGCGGATTGGGGTGATGAAGGGTGGTATTACGTTGAGAGTGGGGAAGTGGTGTCTCGTGAGTTTCGAGGGGCTTTGATCAAAGAGATGTCGAAGAGAGGATTGATTGCTGGAGATGTGGTGGATAAGCTGACAATAGAAGAGGCAAAGGAGTTGCATCCGTATGCAGAATTGCTCTGGGGGTCGAATATGAGGGTTAGAGGGGAGAGAATTCGGAAGCTAGGATGGAATGCTAAGAAGGGAGACATATTTTCGACAATTCCAGAGTTGCTCGCTAATTATTGAGGGTTCTAAGAAATACCTGAAGGTTTACTTATTTTGACTGGAAATGAAATTGTTTGATCTGGCCTCTCGGCATTCTATTGAGTTTGTGAATAAAATATGGTCTACCGTCACATGTAGCCTTCCATGATACTATGATGGGTGCTAAATGCTTCAAGCGAATTGCGAAGGCTTCATATTATCTTCTGCAAGCAAGAGAGATCTATAATTAAATATGCTAAACTTCATTACTTGTTCCATTCAGATATCACGCTTTGGTTAAGAGAGATGAGTATATATATTATTTAGCGACTTGTTTTGATAAATATTTTACAAAGAGAAAGGTGTAGCGGATTTGCACATGCAGATTATTCGAGTGATAGCCTATTCCTCCGCGAGCCCAATCGCTGCTTCACTCAGCCACTTCTATTCTTCGTGACACGAAAACTCTGTATCTCCACTTTCACTCTCTCTTGATCTGCAGTTGACATCCTGTTTAGTTTCAAGGTGAGGCTATACCAGAACGCTATCCGGCTTTAGTATTGGATACTTATGTCGCTTCACTACTCTCACGGCTGGTGCTCTGTCTGCTTACCGTCTTTTCCTGCTCGAAGTAAACTATTTTCAACTCATTTTACTTAATACGAGTTGAATTATGTATTTGTCTTCTAGATTCTCACGTTACTCTTGGCACTTGATGGATCCAATCTTAGATATAGTCACGTGTTGAATAGCTGAATTTGCCAGCCCCCAATTTTCCTTCGGAGGAATCTTCTCAGCTGTTGTACTGAAAAGACCTCAGAGAATGAATAGAATCGAATAGAATATGAGTCGCTATTACGATGAAGCCGACGAGGATGAGCTCGACGTCAGAATAAGACGCCGTGGTCCATCTCGTTCTCAGCCACTTTACCGCCACATTCCAGCCGGGGAACCATCCCCTATTTTTCCAGCACGACCAATTCGTCGAGCCTCCACACTTCCAGTACGATTTGCAGATGAGACGACCGCAGAGGCAGATCCATCTTACCCAGCGACTGACAGTCGGCGAGAGTATCTTGGGCGTGATGATTTTTCAGGTTCTCGCTCTCGTACGGAACCTGGGCCTTACGACTCACAAAGCGACGAAGAGGGAAGACCACGAGCTCGACGAGGTGATAGCTTTGTTGATGAAAGAGACCCGGAAATTGTGGTGAGAGAGCGGTCTCGGTCGCGGCAACGTTATCGTAGACGCTCTAGGTCTCGAACCCCAACTCCACCTCCACCTCGTTCTACTGTCATCTACAATTCATTTGAACGAGAACGACTAGACTCTCCCCACTCTTCGCTGGATTTAGATTATGAACGAGAACTCTCGCGCAGGACCCTGAGGGGCCTACGCACAAGGCGTGAAAGAGAATCTGAATGGAGTCCTGCCAATCGCTTCTATGAAGAAGAAAGGGAAGGGGAAAAAGATGCTTACTCTTTCACGCTCTCAAGACATAGCAAGAGTTTTTTGAGTAGAGAAAGCACTCTTGGCTCGGTGTCTGATGCGTCTGAAGACAATGAGTTCCCACCGGCGGTTCTGAAATCGGATGAACAGTCTCAGCAGCCTCCTCACCTGGGAAAAGTCCTTCAAATTCTTGGCTCAAAATATTCAGGAGATGGAACGATAGGAGGACTACAGTCTGCAGAACTTATTACGATCGATGAGAATACAGTCAATTCACGCAAAGGACCACAGCCAGCCTTCAGATGGATTCAATTTGAAGACTTGACTATGAATCTTGATAAGTTTGAGACAGGATGTCGGACAATTGTTGGTCTTACGGAATCTCAGACAACAGGTATCAATAGGATATTTAGTCACGTTAGAAGGAAAGCCGACAAGCCTATTCAAGTTCCTGGGGGAAGCAAGGTACGCTTCATGGCACCTGGAATTCTGCAAGAGATGCTCCCGAAGGAACCTGGAGCAGCCAGCGAGAAGCCGAAAACTATCAAGTGGATGTGTTTACCTTACTTCTGTCTACAAAATTACGCCGGAAATTTCGCCGGATTGCATGCTGCCTCGCATCCAATTCGTACCCTAATGCAAGCTCGATTTTCTTTATCAAAGAAGGAGAGAGATATGGAACAAGCGGTGTGTCATTTACTTGGCACTCCGCAAGGCCATTGCTTCCACATTGCCCAAGTTTGGTGTCTTTTCCTCGATGAATGTAAGTTTTGATTTTGTGCTGCGAGGTATAAAACTGATTCATTCAGCCCTTCTCATTACTTGCTCTGCAACCCCCATTTCAACGTTGGCTGGGAAACATTTGTCAATATCCATGTCTCTCCCTACAAGTCAGCAAAGCCATCGGCGTCGCCAAACTCATCTTCTGGTGTCTAGCGGGCAGTTACTTTGGTCATTCCCTCTCGATGAGTGCCAGTCATGGTTTGTGAGTATTCAATAATGATTTAAGCAGCTGTTTTCAAAATCTGACGGATTTAGAAATTCATATCACATTTCTGGGAGTACTGGCCACGACGGTTAAAGTTCTCATTAGGGGGCAAACCAGTCAAAGCGAGCATGTGGCAGAAGGTCGTGGATCGAGCATCCAAATCACTTACCCGCCTTGATGTGGATACAAGGTATTGCTTAGAAGTCTTGCGAATTTCACCCACTAACGATTCAGGCCTGCGCCAATAGAACATCCGAGAGGTATACTCTTATTTTCCAATTCCACCAATGCAGGAGCCGAAAGTGTTCCTGATCTATCCACTACTTCTCAAGAAGACACGGAAGCAGCTACAGCTCCGGAATCTGGCAAAGTTGGTAAAGAAGTTTCCGAAAAGAAAGACCCTGCCTCATTTTCATTGCACCCAGATGCTGCCAAGTCGAATAAAGTCAAATTCAATCTTCCAGAAAGAGATACCAGCGGCAACGACTTTCATGTCTTTACTTGGCTAAATGAGCGTCCAGCCAAAACATGGCAGACAACTGACAAGCCATTATCCGATCCTGAGAAAGGTAAATGGGATCAGAGCATGTCGTTCTCTTTCGATGAAGATAGTATGAAGTTGGATCTCCAAGAAATCGATTTGTTTCTACAACACAATATTGGTTTCCAGGAACAGCTTGCATATGAAGAATGCCGAGAGTGCTCAAGAAATGATATTTATGAGAATATACACAAAGAGCTCAAAGAAATTGCCAACGGCGAATTAGATGACCCAAGGCAACGCCGAAGATACGAGAATAAAGTTGAACTACTCAACAAATCAGAAATGTTGTTTCAGTTTTTCTTGCCGACTACCTTCGAGGGACCGACAGTAACGAAATTCTGGGGAGCTTTATCTCAAATCCTACTTGTGAGTTCATTTATCTTTATCTATTCGAAGAAGTAAATTATTATTCTCGGGAAATCTAGCTCTCATACGCCAACCAAGCTGGAAACGATAAATGTTGACTTATTTCTAATATCTCGTAGTCTATGTCGGCTCCTCCTCCAGTTCGACGATCGAGTCGTCACACAGAATTCGATCATGGGCCATTACGTCGGTGGCTTGGATATTTAACACCAATTCCATGGCTTTTCCAAGGGTTTCTTTCAACGGCTAACAATTCTGAAAGGTCAACAATTGAGATGCCTGAAGAATTCCCTAAAGCGTGGCTGCATTTGCTCATGGCATTCGTCTTTTGTTCCGCGGAGAAGTTATCGGGCCTATTCGAAGAACAAATCGCTATTTGTAACCAACTTATGGACGAGGGAATGCGAAAAGTAGTGTTGAGTTTCGAACAGAAAAGCCTTTTAGAATATGCGGTATTTAGACCTGGTGACATGGCGTCTTTAGTAAACTTTTTTCTTCTAGGAGATATTACGCCACAAGGTCTTGACACCAGCAATACCTACTTCGAGTATCTAAGCAACCTTGTGGGTACATTTTGAACGTTCTTCCTTCTTTTTCTGACAAGTCTAGGAATCTACTATCCAAGCGAGTCCTCTTGATAGAGCTCATCAATACAAAATCACCTCATTCAAGCAGGAGATTTCAGCAATCTTGGAAACATTACAGCAACAACAAAAGATTCTGGACTTTACACGTACTGGGATTGGTGGTCAAATGCTATCGTCCGAGATATTTAGAAATTCCCCCTTCGAGAGCAGAAATTATTATTCGCTAGAAACCGCATATCCAGACCCATATGCCACTCGCACCCGTTCCCGATCAAGATCCTACGCCGCATCTTATGTTGGTAGGAGCCGACTAGCTCCACAGGCATCTGGTACCACAATCTCACAATTGGATGCTACCGACCCTACTGGGATACAAGGGCTCCTCATTCAAGATAGTCAGGCGCTGATTGATCGCAAGATTCGTGAATTTGAGGAAATGAACACTCGAGCCACAGAGCTTGAAGCTTGGGTATGTCGCCACCTCCCTGTCCCGCATCTGTCCTGATCATATTAGAATATTCAAAAGATTGATTACAACAAAGACCGCCAGGAAGCAGCGATTTATGCGTTTACAATCGTGACCATCGTCTTTCTTCCTATTTCAGCAGTTGCTGGCGTACTCGGAATGAATGTAAACGACATTCGAAATATGGAATTGAATCAATGGGTATTCTGGGCTGTATCTTTACCATTGGCAGTCGTAATAATTGTGTTATGTTTGATTTGGGCAGGCGAGCTTGAGAATTTTTGGAACGGGTTCCGGAATCTGTGGAAGAAGAAAGGTTTGTACTCGGGCGGACGGAGTGATTTTGTCGCATTGGCCCCGAGAGAGGATCGACCAGTCGTTACTCAGCGTTATCGTAACGAGTATGATGATCCACGCGATGACTACTTGGTACCAGCAGTTACCTATCGTCCACTGTATGGGAGGAATCGGAGACCTGCGAGATATGCGGACTGAGATAAGTTCAAATAGCTCTTGAGGATTCATTTGTTCATTAATGTCTTGAATTACAATGGATTATATACACGAAGATATTATCTCGGTTGCCATTATTCTCTTAAACTAAAGATACCTATCTCTTTCTAGAGAAAGATTCCGATGAATTGAGCAACGTTGCTCTCGCACACTAGAGTTTTAGACCACAGAAATGAAGTAAATACACTAGGCGTGATAATTATCGCTGTTAGAAATTGAGTAATAACTGTAAGAGCCGTGTTGAAACTTTGCTATGTCAATCTGTGGCCGAATGAAATTCCGATGCGACTACCGTAGAAATCATGGAGAAAATGAGGCTCTACTCTGAATCATGCTATTTGTCGTTGGGCGAAAGTGGGGTCAACCGCCATAAATTCCAAATTTGATTTGTGTGGAACATGAATTTAAATAAGTCGATTTCTGCCACTTCAAACCAGGAGCTCGCTCATCTTCCATGGCGCAATTGGCTAGCGCGTCCGACTGTTACTTGCTACAATTAGTATCTGCAATCGGGAGGTTCACAGTTCAAGCCTGTGTGGGAGAGATGAGATTAAATTTTTTGCTTCTGTACAGTTCAACTTTTGGTATCCTAGTTCTAGCAAAGCTTCTGCGAAATCGATATAGTGCCACTTATATTTTCAACTGCTAATTTTTAGTTTTTTGGCGTTTTATAACCTTCGCTTGAGGGAAAGGGGCATGGAACGCCCAAAAACATCGGCTGAGATAAAGTCTTCCCTCTTTCTTTTTAGTATGAATTTGAGTTGTCTTAAAAGAAATTGGATAGTTATAGATACTATAAGTTAATTGGGTGAGGTGTTCTTCTGTATCAGAAAAGAAAAGCATTCAATTCTTTTGCAGCCTCGAGTTCAAGAGCTAGCTTTCTTTGACACTAAGACCTTACTTCGTATAGGCCAAAAAAGACATTTTAAAATTCTAATGAGAGCCGATACTAATGTGTCTCATAACATCATCTCGCTGATTGACCAAGAAGCTCTTTCATTTCCGCAGAGACGATCGATGCGGGCAGGTTTTCCGATTGCTTTTAGAGCTGTAATTCACCTAGAGCAAGATGGTTTGGAAAGAATATGAAAGACGGGTAATTTTAAAAATTGACCTCAGACTTACTCACAGGTCTTGATTGAATAAGTTCTGTTCCTCTTTTCAACACAACCAATATTCGCATTTCGCGAATCACGTGCTTTGTCCCACCATGCCGACCACACGCAAGGGTAGGAAAGGGAAAACCCCCAAGAGGTCTTCCGCGGTCAGAATCAAGAAAGAGGAAGCTTTTGTTAAAATCAAGGAAGAGGAGGGAAGCGACATGTCATCTGCTGGAAACTCACCAAAACGCGAATTGACACCTTCGTTTTCGAATCCGATATCTTCGATTCCCCAAAAGCGCGTTCTGGACGATGATCACCAGCCTGCGGTCTCTTCTCCACTAAACCCCGACTTCAAACCTGCGAAGCAAGAAGATGCGCCTCTTGCGCGCGAGAGAGCCGCCCGCGCGAAGAAAGAATCGTTGAAGAAACGCGAGTCAAAAGGAGGATCCCTTGGTCACGATGGCAGTGCGAGAGCTACTCCAGAGCCAAAATCAAAGAAGAAGGAGGAGGAGGACACGCTGGTGCCTCTTCGAATCAAACATTTGGGCCCCAGAATAACGGATTTTGAGGCACCTCGAGGACCAACTTTTCTTCCATCCCATACAAAGAGAGCTCCTGATGGAGTGGAGATAGAATTTCATGAGACTACGGATCAGTGAGTTGCATAAGAGACCGTTCAAGCACGAGCTAACAATTCTAGTGTCTATAATAAGAAAGGGTTCTATTATACCTACTGCATTGCAGACCCGGCCTTCCCCTCGTCCGTCTTCTATCGACAATCCGAAACTGAACCATTCAATGCGCGCCTTAGCTTCGAGCATATATCATCACATATGATGTTGGACGAATCTGCTAGGAACATCACCACAGACAAGGGATTTCGGATGGCTAAAGCCAATGTTTGTGCGCGAGAAGGTAGATGGTATTGGGAGTGTAAAATCACAAGTGGTATACCCAAACGTAAGCGCAGTGATGCTCATGCTGGAAGTGGAGGCCATGTTCGGATGGGCTGGGCTCGACGTGAAGCAACTCTTGATGCACCAGTGGGGTTCGATGCTTACAGCTACGGACTTCGAGATGTACAAGGCCAATCAGTTTTCTTGTCTCGGCCCAAAGATTTGTTTCCCGCAGGTGAAGATATCAAAGAAGGCGATGTAATTGGACTCGAGATTAACCTTCCCTCCGAACACCTTCAAAGAAAGATTCTTGCAGGCGATTTCAACCCTAAGACCGACCTCCCAGACGAACCACCAACTACCACCGAACGCGCCGATGTAATCCGCGACCGTCTGCCCATCCGCTTCAAGTCTCATCTATACTTCGAACACGTTGATTATTCTCCCTCCAAAGAGCTAGAAGAGCTCATGAACCCGTCTATCCCATTCCAAGCACCAAGCAGTGGCGTTCCAGGCGCTCACGCACCCCCAAAACCTACGCATCCTGTTCCTGCTCTTCGTACGCTCCCCGAGTCAAATATCAAAGTATATAAAAACGGCGTTTTGATGGGAACGCCTTTCACAAACCTCTTGGCCTTCCTCCCTCCCGCATCTAAACCTCTCGCTCTTCAGCTTGGAGCACGAGAAGGTGCCGACGATGGAATGCTAGGCTATTATCCTGCTGTATCTGTTTTCCGTGGAGGTGCAGCCGAAGTAAATCTTGGTCCAGATTTCTGGTACCCACCCCCAGACCTTTTGGACCAGGACGATGAAGTTGACATGGTTGGGTCTGATCAAGTGCCAATTTCTAAACTGAGAAAACTGAGAGCTATGGCAGAGAGATATGATGAGCAGATTGTTGAAGATATTGTTTACGATATTGTGGATGAAGTCGATTTCTGGATGCAAGATGGTGGAAAGACAGTGGCGCGCAGTAATGGTGTTGGCGCTGTCCAGACTGGTGTTGGACCAGAAGAGATCAGGGAATTGGTACAGGATGATGAATAAAATGGATGGCGTTCTGGTGTGAACGAATTAGGGAGTTACTGGAGATACCAAAATCATCCGCTCTGCATTTGCGAGCAGGCTTGTAGGAGTATGAGATCGTCAAGAGCGACTTGATCAAGTAAAATAACAAATGATTTTACAGGAGTCTTTGTAAGCATGCTACTTCTTGGTCCATAGATATCTCTCGATATATAATCCATGCAATCGTTAAACGCCAAAAATCATATACCCAAGCGTTTTCAAACTCCAATGGCAAGATTCCAAAACGCCAGTAAATCCCCTACCCAATCCTCGACATCTGCAACCTATGCTCAATAGCACCCAACCTATCCTCACAATCCCTTACAATTCCCACCACATCCGCAAGCATATAATGTGTCTCCGCCGTTTCCACCGCGATTCTTCTTGTCTGTAATAATTGTAGTTTATTTGAAATGTTGTCTACGCCTCCTTTAGTTCGCAACCAGAGCAATCGATGCCGGAAACCACAATGGTAAGACTGCTGCGTCGCATCATAACTCCATTCTAATTCTTTCTCCCTGCCTTCATGCGTCTGCACTAGAAAAGGTCTCTCGCTCTCCTTGAAGATGCGGATCAGATCTTTTACCGCATCGTTGATCACTCTGGTCTGGCCTCCCGCTTCGTAGAGGGATTTATTTTTCGAGGAGGACAGATTGAGGGAGCCTTTATCTCCTCGCCGACGTTTCCGCTTCAGGTATTCGCGCTCTTCGTATAGAGCTTGTCGCAGAGTGGATAATGAGTCTTTGAGTTGTGAGGGCGCATCTGCAAGGGTAAGGAAGGCGTCCCAGAAGGCGTGCAACCAAATTGCGAGCGTGAATGAGAAGGATATGAAACCAATGACAGTTGAGGCGAGGGATATGGGAGGGAGACCCATATTGCACGAGCATTGGAGGGCCAAAGGCCCATTCGAGACAATGCGCAGCTTCCCGGTGGATTGGAGGGGAGCGATTTGGTGGGGGAAAGTAAACAAAAGCCTGAGGTTTGGAATCTTTTCAGTGGCGAAAACAGTGAGACTTGATTAGAGCGCCATCCTTGCGAGAATCAGCTTTTCAGGGATCTGGTAAGAGGCAATGACGTGTGGCTGAGTGTTGAGGCTTCACCAGTGACATTTGAAACTTACGGCTTAACCAAGGAATCTAGACCTCATTTCTCGCCTTCCTATCAAGTACCTTCGTGCTCCTCCCATTTCCGCATCTCGATTACATCACAAGATATCACGCCGCAAAGATGTTGGAATACTTCACCTACAAGAAATACAAGAAGCATCAGGACGAGAAGAAGAGTTCAGCGCCTAGCACTCCTCCTGTTCCAGCACCTGTCTTGACGGCTGAGGATGAGCACTTCCTCGAGCGCATCGTGTCTGCAGAAGGCACTCCACCACCTTTGCCCGCAAGACCACCACATGAGAGTCTGCCAGAAGCAGGAAACCCAGAAGGCAACAAAGCGCAAATGGTAGTCAGTGACAAGAAAGGGAAGGGAAAACAGACAGACAAGTCAAATGGAAAGGCCAGTCGGTTCTCATTCTTGAGCCGCAGTGGCACGAAGCAGGTCCGCATCCAATGCACGATTTGTAGATCAATCTAGCTGACATTCCCTTAGGACAAATCGCCTACCCCAGCAGTAACTCCAGAAGAAGCTTCTAAGGAAGCTCAAGATATCAGCAAAGTCCTCGAAGACCTCAATCTTTCCGCCGTCAATAACAAAGCCTTCTCTCTGTCCAAAGAGTCCCAAGAACTTGTCCAAAAATTCACAATAGTCCTCAAAGACCTCGTCAATGGCGTACCCACCGCATATGATGATCTCGTCCACCTGCTTGACAACTCTTCCGGCATGTTGAACAAGTCCTACGATTCCTTACCAGACTTTATCAAGAAACTCATCACTTCGCTACCAGACAAGGTTAAGGCTAATTTGGCGCCAGAGTTGCTAGCTGTAGCAGCAGAAGCACAAGGACTTGGAAAAGCAGGGGCGAGCGCTGGTACATTTTCTGCCAAGAGTTTCCTTAAGCCTACGAACCTGAAGGATTTGGTTACAAAACCTGGAGCTGTTGTATCTATGTTGAAAGCGATCATGAATGCTCTCAAGCTGCGCTGGCCTGCGTTTATGGGCACGAACGTTCTGCTGTCCGTAGCCCTATTCAGTAAGTTTTGTTTCTCTTTCATGCTTGCCAGTACAGACTAACAATATCTAGTTCTCCTCTTCGTATTCTGGTATTGCCATAAGCGCGGTCGAGAAGTGCGTCTAGAACGTGAAGCCAAAGTAGACAGCGAGGGGCGAGTGATTGAGCTTGAAGATGACCCTATGCTTGAGGGTGCAGCTGTGCCGTCAGGATCTGGACCAGCTTCTCGTCCAAGAAGTAAAGAACCCCCACGAAGCAGGGAGAGGCGCGAGGAGAGACCAAAGAGCTCGAGAAAGAGTACTGAGCGTAGCAGCAGACGGGAGAGGGAGCTTGAGACGGAGAGGAGGTGAGAAGGCGTGAAGTCGTAGTAAGATACCCGTGCTAAGTAGCAATCTTTTTTTCGTTCTGTAGAGTTTCACGCAGAGCAGCGAGTAAGCGTGCTGTTGATCCGTCAATTTGGCAAGGTGTTATATTAGGAGCAACAAAATGGAAGTCATATATATTTATTAGTACAGTACTATTTTATAGTTTCTTTGAATACAAAATTTTAGTCCCTCATGACTGTTCCTCCTCTCCTCGAACAATTGACTCTCTATCGTGACCATAATACATCCAGGAAGTATTGCATACACAATTCTAAATGCCGCACTCCAATTGATATCATCTATTAGCTTCCATAGAGCTGGCCATGGGTATCCGCAAGAGCAGCACGATATGTGGAGAGGAAAGCGCATTTTAAAAAAGAATCAAAAATCGATGAGCCGTGAAGCTGCTTGATCTGACCACCAAAGACTAAATTCATGTTCAGAGGTGCATTAGATGAGCAGATAGCCTAATAACAAAAAGACGCTTGCAAGAGCGGCAAGGCAGTAAGGTTTGCTACCTGAATATGCGTCTATGTGGTGACAATTCCTCCAAATCACTCCTGGAATCATTCAGGTCACGCTTTAGAGATGTGTCGTAAGCACTTCCACTCCCTTGAGTTTTGGTACGTAGACAGAACGAGAGCTCCAGGAATTCAAGGACTGTAAGTTCCAGGCATAAAATATCACCAACCAAGTTCTTCCCGTCAGGCAAAGGACTGCAGGCAACGTATTGAATTCTAGAAACCAGAAGCTGTATCTAGGTACAAAGGGGTATCCTTTTCATGCCCGCAATTCCCCAATTCTTGCATGTCTACGCCATTGTGTAATACATTTTACATTTTTTCACCCTGAACGCCAAATTCTATCCTCCCAAGTAATCAGAGGATTCAAATGGAATGGTGAAAGTCAACTAAACAAAGCCACTGTAGTTTCATTAGTAAAATGAAGTTAAGAAATACCGGACTTTGGACTTACATTTGATGGATAGCACTAGGTCCTTCCTCGTTGAACTCTGCTCTAGACAAGAAAAACTTGGATTGACCTTGGTCAGCAATAAAGGACACCTTTGATGCAATCTGTGCGCCTAGGAACACGGCATCCTCGAAGGTCTTCCATTCCGGAAAATAGGTTGGAGCTGGTACGACCTTGATGCTGGTTGGAGATTGAGAGTGTGACGAGTGCGAGTGACCATGACTATTGTAGGAGGCGATGGATAGGTTAGGGTTCAGTGCTGGGTTTGAAGCTGTGGTGGCAGCCAGAAGCAGAGGGTTGACAGCACTAGCGGTTGGAGGGGCGTGGGGGGTTGAAGAGAAAGAAGCATTTGGTGTCATCGAGCCAGTGCCACTAGGGGTAGCAAGGTTCGATGGCAGCTCGCTCATGAACATGGTAGCTGAGCTTGGAGATACCAGATAGCGATTGTTGAGGGTTGCAATCAAAGCTTCCTTAAAGCCACGAACCTTAGATCCCGAGCCAGAAATAATCAAGGCATCCCATGCATCCTGTCTCTTGGAGATCTCACCGACAGAGAGAATCGTTCGGTGAACTGCATCCGCAATGGCATCGAGGATGCCGCCACTTGCAGCCTGGAATCGCTCGGTGCCGATCTCAATGCCTCGACGAACACGGTCAGGATTCTCCTCCTCCCGAGCCTTTCGTCGTTCCTCCTTTCGCGCAGTCTTTTGCTGCTCCCGACGTGTAGCTTCGTCTTCTGCCGGTGCAGTGACGCTATCAGTAGCACCATCCGCAGTACCATCAGCAATAGTACCATTAGCAACTGCACCACCAAGAGCACTATCAAGCTTGACTCCACCGATTGCTTCTGTAACGTTCTCAGCAGAACCAGGCTCGGGAGATTTCTTTGCGCTGGGTTCGACAGCTTCATCGTAGTGGAAAACTGCCCGAGGTCTCTTCGAATTCGGAAGTCTCGCAGGTCTATTTGCAGCAGCAAGAGCCTCTGCCTTCTCTGCTTCTCTAGTTGCCTTTCTAGCAGCAGCTCTCTCGGCCTTCTCCTTTTCCTTCTTAGCCAAGAAATCTTGTGTGCGGCCACTGGTAACGATGCTGGCAATATCCAGAACACCATCATCTTCGACAGGTTTATCGCCGATCTCGAACTCCTCCTCAACAATCTCAGGCTCGATTGCTCTAGGAGGCTCGGTGATTTTGACATTTGGTCCAGAAGATGTAGCTCCAGTGGATGCAGCTGCAGCAGGGTTGCTGATAATATCCTCTGGGACCTCGGAACCAGGTAGAGGAACTCCCGGAAGAAGAATCTCACAGATTGGGCTCTTCTTTAGTTGCTCAGCCATATCTCTGGTGAAGTTCTTTTCCTTCAATAACTCCATCAACCGCTTTGTCATCCCCTCTCCTCCTGAGTTCGGAACAGTGCCTTTGCCAGAGATTTGGAAGTTCGTCACAGTAGTAATCTCTACTTTCTCGTATCCAACATCAATAACCGTTGCATGCTCAACTGAATAAGCATAGGATGTAGCTAATCCAGCTTCCATGATACATAGTGCCGGGGTCTTGAACTGCTCAAATATGAATTGTGTGATATCCTCGTAATTCTTGGCTGTCCAACCTTGCTGTGCGATCAGCATGATAGGAGTTTGAATGCTATTAGGTGAAAGCGTCTTGTGAACATGTTGAAGGAGCGCAAAGAAGGCTGGAAGGTTCTTAATTTTTCCCTCTAGTCATTGTTAGTACTTGCACAGTTGTTGATCGAGTGTTGACCTACCCTTCAATGGATAAACCGCATCCTCATCGTCCTCTAGCAACTCAATGAACTCTTCTTCATCTTCCTGGGCCTGAGCCGTTCCAGTCAACTCGCTATTGGCGCCATTGCCATTGCCATTCACAAGCTCCTTCTTGCGACTGCGGATCTTGAAAGGCTCAAAGGTCTTTCCGTCAGGAGCAGCAAACATCCGCGTCGCGAAGCGGTGGGTAGCTGGAGTAAAAGACTCCGGCAGACCAAGCTGTGCCTGGGTCGTTTGCGACCCAGGCGCAATCAACAAGATGTGGTCGTCGCGAAAGGCAGGCATCTTGTTGTTGTCGTTGTTGGTGTTTGTCGATGGTTGGGATTGGAGGGCAGCGTAGTATTCTGGCTGAACTGCCGCTGCGGCCGCAGCTCTCTCCACAGCTTCGCGCTGGTTCCGGGTCAACACCATTGCGTCTGTGGCGTTTATAGCGTGTATTTTTGTCAAGCGCGCGGCTATATACTTAACTCCGAATGGTGGGGTATGTTTAGTCACGTGATTTTAGGGTAATTTATTTATCCGTCTCAGATACAAGATCCTATTGTACAACAATCCCAGCGACTTTGAACTATTCTGTCTGTTGCTTCAATGTCGAACTCAACGTAGGCTTATATCCTGAAAATATATAGAACTAATTGTCGATAAACTGGAATGACTTTTTGCTAGCCAGATTGTCAATAAGTCCCAGCGACTTTAAACTATTTTGTTCGTTGTGTTAATGTCAAATTTGAATGTGGGCTAATACTCTTAGAGAACTAAGAACTAATTGTCGATAAACTAGAGTGACTTTCTACTAGCCAGATTGTCAATAAGTCCTAGCGACTTTAATCTATTTTGTTCTTTGTGTTAATGTCAAACTTGAATGTGGGCTAATACTCTTAGAGAACTAAGAACTAATTGTCGATAAACTAGAACAACTTTTTTCTAGCTGGGTTGTTAATAAGTCCCAGCGACTTTAAACTATTATATTTGTTGCTACAATGTTAAATTTAAATATAGGTTGATCTCTTGAAGAATTTAGAACTTAATGTTAATAAACTAGAATTTCAGAATTTCAGAATTAGAAAAACAGATTTTATTGTTAAACATTATATAGCACCTTAAAATATCTTTTTCTTAGCTAGATTATTAATAATTCTTGATAATTTCAAACTATTCTGTTTGTTGTTTCAATGTTAAACTCGATAAAACAGTCGCCGAAATTTTGACTTGGAAAGTGCTTAGAGCACTCAATTTCGGCAGCATTTGCCTATGTAATAACAACGTGGATCTCTTCGTCTATGTCAGATCTATTTGAGACGCAGAATAAGGTCACCCAAGACGACTGTGATACGTATGCCCAGAGCCTAGGAAAGAGCTCCGTGACACCAATGCCCGGGCAAGGCTTTCATAGCTATACACTGCGGTCAAGCTCGGGATTTATCATTTAATTTCGATCGAAACCGTTACCCCTCGACAGTTCGACGACTTAGTTTGCTAAACAAGTCCACGGCTATCTTGCTTCAGCCACTACATATCACGGCTTGATGCCTAACTCTTCAGTATCTGTCTGGGTCATGGAAGTCATTGCAGGTGTTGGGTATTCGTTCCCGGCTAGCACGATCACCCTAGCTAAGCTAGGTATTACGGTCGCAGGTTTCACCAAGCAGGTCTTCATACATTATCAAATCAATTCGTGTTGTTACCGTGTTGTTCTTGACCTCGACGTGTTTCTCAAAGATGAGTTAAAGTTGGCTGACGAGTCATATGGGTCCGGAGGGACAGATTCATTGAGGTCAAAGCCGTTCGTTCCTCTATCTTAGGAAATTTCTAGCTAATGTAGAAAACGGTAAAGGGTAGCTGTGCGGACGTGTGTAGACCCCGTAGGAATGCGATAGAGACCTTATGAGCTACTTTCATCTGACAGGTTCTAACCCTAGAGTTGGCTAGCAGTGGAAGCCCAGAACTTTGGTGGGGGATGTGATCAAAGCCATGGTTATTCCAAATGATACGAGTGTTCTTGGATACAGGCAAACGATATCGATTGCAGAAGAAGACGAGGATATTTATAGCTGAAGTATACCTTTGGAGAGCCAAGGGTAAGGCAAAATCTAAGGTGTGATATGCTGCAAGCAAGCCAAAGCTCACGGATGTCTTCCGCAACCAGGGGAAGAAGGGTCGAGCCGCGAGTCTCGTTGGGCCGGGGAGGACTTGGCTTTGCCGCTTTTGTAAATACAAGAAGCCATATAGAAGATGGGAGCCCGCATTTGTGATAAAACAGGCTTGAGGCAGCAAATAACCGTAAACTTTGCTTGGGATAAGGAAAAAACCCTTTCTTGTTTGCCTGACGAGACACAGCAGCATAACTTATTTGCGCATTCTCGCTGGGCACGGAGATCACTGCCGGTTGTTCCAAAGAGATCAAACGTGATGTGAAAAAGGTAATGCGCTATTTACTGCGGACTACTGCTAATTGCGGCTTGGCTCAACTCGATTGAAGATCAAGCACACCTTTTGCAAACCACATCTGTGAGGAGACTCAGACCTTTGATCTTAGGGTATTTCGGTTCTAAATGATATATCCTCAGACTTCTACCAATATTTTTAGGTCTGCATCTCACGATAAAGCTGCTGGCGCATACAAGTCCTCCCTTCAATCCATTATAACTAGGCGAAGCTATGGATAGAAGATATAATTCAACGCAAGCTGGGCACCCAGCGTCGTGTTGATTTCAGACGGATACTATGAATGCTCTTAAGACGAACGAGAGGGAGGCAAACATGAATATCACCTCTGGATATCACAAGATGAAATCACATATTAGAAACACAAATTCAGCGCACGATATAAAAGTTAAACCTTTCATTCTCCCCAATTATATAATCTTCTCACTGCTTCCATTTGGTGCATCAATCTCTATCTCTCTTCCTATCTATGAATCGACTCCCCTTAAACTTAGTGCTAGAGAACGACAACCAAGAAGCTATAGCATGAAAGACGCAACGCCGCTAACCATGGATTCTACAAGAATATAAGATGCATTCGTTTATCTAAAATGTAGCTACTGCAATAGCAATAGCTTGGCTTTCTGAATGGCTGATTGAGATGCTAATCTCCTTCACACCTGCTTCTTTCGCGGCTTTTGCTGCGTGACCATGGAGCTGCGTTTCATTAGGAGAATGAAAGATAGCGATAGGGGGAAAACTTACGGATACAATTGGTGCTCCCTTCTCATTATTAGTGATTTCGATCTCCTTCAACGGCGCACCGGCTCCTCTACTTCTCACACCTAAAGACTTGAAGACAGCCTCTTTAGCACTCCATTTCCCAGCGAAACTTGATTGGGGATGCGCTGCCTTGCGGCAGTAATCTTGTTCTGCATCGGTGAAGTTGCGGCTAATAAAAGTACTGTTCTCAATATTGATTGCCGAGATCTCTTCAACATCTACGCCTACTTTGTTGTTGGCAGTCGCAGCGCCTTTGGCTAAGGATTCAACGATCTGCTTCGTTGATGCCTTCTTTGAGGGTGCAATTGTCGCTGCGTTTTGCTTGGAGAAGTTGGCTGGGTAGGTGAAAGTTGCGTTCTTATCAACGCTAACACGAGCATCAGGGTTGAGGAAAACAGAAGTCATTTGATCATCTGTGTATGGGGAGTGGTTCTTGGCAACGAAAAGAGTGTTTGTGATCATTCCATTATGGAAGTATCTATACGCCTTCTTTTGTCTGGCCTCAAGCTTGGCGGAATACGCAGCATAAGTTTCCTCGTCAAGAGTGGCGAATAGGTATTTCGGGTGGATACCAATGGCTTGAGCACCCTTTTGACCAAAACCGAAAGAGGTTACGGAGAAAGCCTTGACTCCATCTGTCTGGATGCTACGGCTTGGGTAGACGATATAGTCAAATTGTTCCATGACTTGATCAACATTATCCGCATTTCTGTTACCAGGTACTAAGCCAGTGTTGAGCACTTGCAAGCATCCGTTCATCATCCAAGCACCGGCAGCACCTTTGGGATGGCCAGTGAGATATTTTTGGAAGATACCCAAAACGGCATTACCCTTCTTTCGGCCGAGGTGCTTCAATTGTTCGCAAATGACTGATGATTCGTTCTTGTCATTGGCGACAGTTGACGTACCGTGGAAAGATGCGACATCAAGATCATCAATGGTTAAGCCCCACGTGGCAAGAGCACCACGAAGAGGAGCAATTGTCGAGTCTTTCTTCCAGAAGCTATTTCCAAGACTATTCAATACCTCGCGCTCTTGTCGTCCCGCTTCTTGCTCAATATGAACAGCTCGCTCTTGTGCATATTCAGATTCATTGAACTCAAGACCTTGGGCCTTCATAGCAGCGACTTCCTCATGTAGATACTCAAGCTCAGACTCTTGCCATTGCTTGATGTTCTTCTTTCTTAGTTCAATCTGTCGGCGACGATATTTGATATCAAGAAGAGGTGATGGATATTTACCCGGATTCTCACGAGCGGTGGTAAGAACACCTTTGCCTGGAGCGGGGACAGATCGACCAATCTTATCGGTAGCAGTGGTAGTTAAACCAAGAATACCGTAGATAGGAACACCCATGTCGAGAGCCAGTTTGGCAGTCATGATAACTTGAATACCGCAACCCTGTGATTCCATGAAGCCATTTCTGGTTGTTGTGGTTGGTCTGGACATCTCCTTCGGTGTGCGGCCATGAGCAAATTCATCAACGGCATTGCTGGTCGCCTTCATGTTGGCGAATTCGTATGAGCCTTCTTCCTGGAAGTCATCAAAGCCACCGACAAAACAGACACGAGCTTTTCCTTCGACGATAGTCTCATAACCAATATCAACAGACTCAACGGACGTAGCGCAAGCACCGACTGGAGTCTTAATCGGACCCGTGGATGAGATGAGCAACATGTTGACCCAAGCGCTCATAGTGTTGATAAAGGATTCTTGCAGAATATCTTTCTGGAGTGGTTTGTCTAGGTATCTGTCCTTGTACATACCTCTCAAGGCAGTTGTTCCACCAATTCCAGAACCGATACAATTACCGACTTCTGAAATGTGCACATATTTGTAGAATTCATATGGATCAGTAATACCAGAAGCCAGTAATGATTCCACAGTGCAGACCAGAACAAAGAGGGTGACTGGGTCGACTTGAGAGATGATGTCGTCGGGAATACCATAGTGCTTCGCATTCCATCCCGTTGGAATTTGGCCAGCAACGAGACGATCAAAGCGAAGAGCCTTCGGGATCAAAAGAGTGGCCCCCTTCTTCATTCTTACAATGTACTCTCCAGATTCTGGAATTTCGAAGATTTCAGCCTTATCGCCATGCTCTCTCCTGAACTCCTCGGCAGTTTCTTTTGATGCTTCAAACGGCTCTAGATCCTCCTCGATAACAACTTCTTGGAGAAGTTGCTTCTTGTTAGGATCGTATCCGTTGAAGAGCTCGGGCTCAATCAGACGAATACCAGAGTGCTCCAAGATGTGCTTCTCGTACTTAGCTTTAATATCTTTGTCGTCAACAGGATCGCCAGTCTTGGAATCGACCCATCCAGCGTATTGCTTGCCTTTGATAGGGCCATTATGGTTCTTGATAAGACCCATAATCCAAGACATCTCGACACAACCTTCAAGGGAGAATTGGCCATAAGCCTCCATCTCCCATCGGGTACGAGAGTTACCCCAAGGACCAACCTCAGCGAAACCAGTAACAACCACGACCTTCTCAAGATCAACCATACCCTTCAAGTTTTCATTCAAAGGTTCGACCTCCTTCTTCCAGTCTGGGAGTTGGGGAAATTGGAACTTGATGTTGGCACGCGGTTCAATAGTAACCTTTTTGTAAAGAGCCTCACTATCTTCACCGTTGACGATCTTATTCTCGATAGCAGTTTCCTTGGTCACAGCTTGTCTGACCTCGCTAGTCTCCATAATGTCTTTTCTGAGTGTAGTCATTAGGTCTTTGAGATCTGGGATGAATTGAAGACCGCCGTTCAAATCAGCAAAGACTGGTTCCGTTTGGCAAAGGTCAACAATCGTAGGTGCCATTAGGCCCAAAAGGTTGAAAGCCATCTCCTGTTGAGAAAATGTACGAACACCATAAGCCTCAACACCTTCAGCAACGATATTGTTACCAGACATGAGACCGGTACCACGAGTCCATCCAATGACAGCACCACAGATGGTAAGGAAATTGGCCCACGACTCTGAATGCCACCTGTTGAAAAGAGTCTCCAAGCCAAGCTTTGATTCGGAGTAAAGACCGTCGTTTCCAAACGTGCCGTGGTTGGGCGAAAGTGGTAGGACAACTTGAGCGGGTCTGGTCTCAAATCCACGCTCAGCTTTCTGGGTCTTGATGCAACCCAGGAGACGAAGTAGGTTGGTCAACATGATCCTGTGAGCGAGCTCAGATTTGGAATCAATGCTGTCGATTTCACGTCCATTTTCAGGGATAGCAGCAAAAGGTATAACAAAGTCAAGATCCCATCCAAGACCGGCCTTGGTATCATAGATATAGTCAACCAAAGCCTCAACATCTTGCTTGCTACCTTGGTTGAAAGGCACAACAATGAGTTGAGAGCCACGAGAGCCGTAACGAGCGTACATGGATTGATAGTACTCGGTAACTTCGCGAGAGAAGCGGCTGGTAGTAACAACCACCTTGGCACCACCGCTGATCAATCCCTGGAGAACATCAGCACCAATTGAGCCAGCACCAGCACCGGTCATCAAAGCATTCTTGCCCTGGAAAGTAACACCAGACTTGGCAGCATTTTCCAGTCCGTCGAGATAAACACCAGTGAGTTTCTTGCTGTATTCCCATCCGTGTTCATCTTTGCGCTTCAAATGCAAGAACGGAATGGTTTCAACTTTTCCAGTCTTTGTTCGCACTGCGCTCTTTTTAGCATGCCCGTTGAGCTTTCCGTTTCCATTCTCTTTGGGAATGATTTGACCTTCGCTCATTGCGAGCGAACGAATGACGTCGCCATAAAGCTGTTTAATTTGAAGTTGGGAAGATTTTGAAAGCTTGTGTTGTTGCTTAATGAGCTTGTAAATGCGGCTCAAATCACTCTGAACCTTCGTGCGGTTGCCATATTCAGAAATCTTGCCACCATCAGCCATCTCACGAACGTAGTGCTCCAATTTCCGGACGCTCGCTCGAGGGATTTCAGCGTACTCCAGGTTACCCCGAGTATCAACAGTAGTGTGTGGCGCGGTAGGGACAGAGACATCCTTATAATGTGGAGCTTCACCTAGGACGTCCTTACAGTTCTCAATAAGCTGTTGACCGAGCTCTTTCGCAAGCTGATATGTCTCGCCCCGCTCCGTTGGGCAATTATCAATGTGATACTGCATGAAGTCAAGGAGAGTCGGGTTTGATCGGTTCATGATCCGTATACACTGGCTGACAATTTCTCTGTCCACAGCCTTTAATCTTCCAAAGATAATATCGTAGTACATGGTTAAAGCATCCTGACGAGCCCAATTCCAAGATGAATCATAGACTCTAGCTTTGAGAGAACTGAAAACTGGCTCAATACCAGCAGCGTAAACATCACCATGCTCTATGTTCCAAAGATCCAATTGGGCTTGTAGAGCAGCTTGCGATTGCTGAGCACCGATGAACGACTTCTCTCCGGCTCGTAAATCAATTTTGAGGTATCTGGCGAAAAGTTCCAACTGTTGCTTGAAAAGCGCTCTTTGGTCCTTGGTCAAGGCGTCGAGTGCCGCAGGATCCATCATCATTCCACCGCCGGATCCTCCGCTATCACCACCTGCAGTAGGCGCAGAAAGATTGATGCCTGCATTGGTAGCATATGCCTGAGAAACACTGTCTAAGAATGCCTTGGCGTCATTTTCGGAACCAAGACGAGCAGGAGGCTCCATTGTCAAACCAAGCAGCAAGACACCATCCTGTCTGCCAGGCCCTAATCCCCATCTTGTCTCTAAATATTTTCTAGCTGTGGTAATATTGAAGCCTCCAGGCATCTTGGAGGATATTAATCGTGCAACAAGAGAAGAGGACTGCTTTCCGAGCTGGCCATTGAATGTGGCCTGCATCGAAGCTCCTAATTCATCCAGTGGAGTATCTTCTGGTTTCTCAGGTGTTGATCCAAATTCTTTACCCAAATCGCCGAGAATTTCGTTTTGTAATGTAGATTTACCTATGAAGTAGCCAAAATTAGCAGCTTTCACACGTAACAAAATCTGAGTACTTACCACCAACGAGATCTTTGATCGCTTTGCTGAGAGGAATCTCTAAAAGAGGTTTCTTCAGTTTTTGAGCGATCAGCGCTCGTACAATATCGATCGCTCCAACTGGGGCATCTGGAACTTGTGCTGCAGGTCCAGCGCTGGGTGGTGGAGGCGCCGCAGCTACAGGTGCGGAGCTCGAAGTGGCAGAAGCAGGTGCTGAATCAGACGCTGTAGCTGGAGCAGGCTCATCTTCCACGGGGTCGACATCGTAATAAATCTCCTTGGCATCTTTATTGTAGCAGAGAATTTGTCTCTGGACTGACTTTGCAGCATCGTAGGCTTCATACTTTGATGCCAGTGTCCGCTTGGCCATTACTCCGAGTGTATCTGCAGGGCCAATTTCAACAATTCGCTCCGTGGTCTTCTCGGCCAAAATGACATCTTGAGTCTCAATCCATCTCACGGGTGAGGCAAATTGGTATGCCAACAGCTCCACAAGGAGTGTATGGGCGAGCTCTTGCTCGACTTCGGGACGCATTTTGGCGTTTTACGCCCTTGGACGTGGATTAGGTGCAGGAAGTTGTATCCAGCGGCGGAATTATAACCAAGGTTTCCTCTGCTAAATGAATTCCCGTCTTTTGCACGTAGTTGTACCGAGTCTAAATATGAGCTCGGCGGATAGGAGAGAATGCTGCAAGGGACCCAGTAACAGAGAATACAAGCACGAAGAAGAGGGTATAATTATGGATTGAAGGGGGAGCGATTGATTGAGACAACCAACGGTTCTTGAATGGGAAGAGGATTCGGGTGTGAAGAAGGATCAGGGAGGTTTTGGTGGTGATCCTCGAGCTCTGGGTCTCGTTTGTTGAACCGGCTCATCCATCATTTTTTGAGCTGGTTCCCAACAGGGTGTATTTGCAGCCCCACAAATTGCCTGATTGGGGATAGGTGGTGGCATGCACACTTTCCCCGACCTCGAGGTCTGCTGCAGGCGTTCTGACGGGGGCTGCGGCAGCAACGCAACATTTCTCGCTGGCGATGAGGATCAATGGCACCGATTCTTCTTCGTCTCACCATAACCCACGACCGATCTTCAGCTTTTGGAGTGGCAAGCCAACCCGTTTCATTCCTCACTTCGAAGCCCAAAATGCGGATGGACTGGGGTACAAACACACGTCGCCAATAAATTCCAAGCTAATCAAAATAAATAATTACACGGCCATCATGTCATGCTGCGGAGCAACGAGCCTCAAGACACCCATCTGGACGAAGGGATCGGGAGGATTCAAGAGCCGATTCTCGAAGATGAGAAATCATCTCTTCAGCATCCAACAGCTCAACCATCTCAACAAGAAAGACGAGGTTTGGAGAGCACAGAAATCCGATGGATACATATCCGGAGCCGAGGGAGAAGGCTGAGAGTCGCGCTGGTTGGTGGTGCCACTGCAAGGAACCAGTGCAAGGCGGTGTACCACTTTTTCATAGTGAGCTTGCTTGACCTGGGCAGTATCGTGCAGCTTGGAGACTGCCAAAGGATGTGAAATAGGGACTTTGCCCTGCGTAATCGTGGTGACGATTGCCCACCATATCATTTCCCACCATATCCCTCCTCCATTATCCGACTCAGAAACTCCGTTCCCTGAGCCCATTACCGGATAGCCAGTCCCATTATTGTGGCGTGTAATGCAGCCTGGCTCCAAATCCCTGGCCCAACACTTCATTTTGGCGCTAGTGTGGTGTTGGGGGCCCGTCGGGAGCTCAATTATTCTTTGCCCGTGAGGACAATTCTTTCCACCATATCAATCCCCAATTGAGCTCCCATACCTCCGAAGAGCAGACTGCCATTCCTGCTTCAAGATACATCCCTCCTCTGTACTTTGACAACTTCTTTCAACGCTGCCGAACCTCCTTTCGCAGCTCTCAGAAGATTGTTTACACTAAATAATTTACGCTGCCATTTGCAGCTTCCTCTAGTCCATTATTTTGACTCCTGCTCTTCGCTGAGTATCTGGAGCATTCCAACTCGGTGAGCAATTTTCAACTAGATCTTTGTTGTAAAAGTCGGCTGAACAACTTGTACTGATTTCTCTGAAGCCAGCAATAAAAATAATCCACGAGGATGTACGGAACAGGAACCGGCCCTCAAACGGGCGTCTCCACACCACGATCTTCCTCTTCTTTACGACCTCTTATCCTTTCGCATGGCTCTCTTGAATACTCACTTTTAATACCCACGAGTCTCCATTTTCATGCCTCCCAGATCAAAGACCGCTTTCTCTCTTCGCTCCCGGCGCCGACAGACGAGTTAGCGCAAGATGACGAGCCTTCCTCGGAAGCAGAACTAGTCGCCAGGTATCTTGGATTTGTCGCACACGATGTTGATGAAGGAGAAGATGATGCAGCAGGCTCATACACAGATGTGCTCAAAATAGTTCTCAATGAATTCGAAAGGGCATTTTTACGAGGAAATGAGGTTCACGCTTTAGCTGCCACCCTCCCGGGCATCAATGCAAAGAAACTCGAGGTTATAAAGAGTTACTATGATGCTCGTACAGCCACCAACAGACCAATCAAGTCTCACCAGTCTGCGTTGCTCCGAGCCGCTGGTGATGGGAGCGCAAAAATCTATAGCGTTTTCGGCGGCCAAGGAAACATCGAGGAGTACTTTGACGAACTACGAGAACTCTATAATACATACCCAACTTTCGTAGAAGAGTTGATTGTGTCTGCGGCAGAACTGCTACAGAATCTTTCCAGAGATTCTCGAGCTGAAAAACTCTATTCCAAAGGACTCGATATCATAGCGTGGCTTCACGACCCCGAGGCAACTCCAGATGTTGATTATATGGTTTCTGCGCCTGTCAGCTTTCCCTTGATTGGATTGGTCCAGCTCGCACATTATACAGTTTCCTGCAAGGTTCTGGGTCTTACTCCTGGTCAATTCAGAGAAAGAATAAGCGGAACGACTGGTCATTCACAAGGCGTGGTTTTGGCTGCTGCAACAGCAGCTGCAGATAGTTGGGAGTCTTTCGACGAAATTGCCGTTTCGGCCCTCACCGTTCTGTTCTGGATCGGATCTCGAAGCCAGCAGACTTATCCAAGGACCTCATTAGCACCCTCAATTCTGCAAGACTCGATTGATAATGGCGAAGGCACACCGACACCTATGTTGAGCATCCGAGACCTATCACGAGCACAAGTGCAGGAACACATCAATGTTACAAATCAGTACCTCCCTGAGGATAGACATATCGCAATCTCCCTTGTGAATAGTGCTCGAAACATGGTTGTGACAGGTCCTCCTATTTCACTTTATGGTCTAAATCTTCAACTCCGAAAAGTCAAAGCCCCAACAGGCCTTGACCAGACTCGTATTCCATTTACAGAGCGAAAAGTTCGATTTGTAAATAGGTTCTTGCCAATCACTTCTCCATTCCACAGCAAATACCTCACGGGTGCGACGAAACATATCGATGAGGATTTGAAAGACGTCAAGATTGATAGCAAATTATTGGCAATCCCTGTTTATGACACCAATAGCGGCAAGGATTTAAGAACTGAGGTTAAAGGCAACATCGTTCCGACACTCGTTCGACTTATCACACACGATGCAGTGAACTGGGAGAAAGCTACAGTTTTCCCTGGCGCAACTCATGTCCTCGACTTCGGACCAGGTGGAATTTCTGGTCTTGGAGTTTTGACCAGTCGTAACAAGGATGGAACCGGAGTTCGTGTCATTTTGGCTGGAGCAGTTGATGGGACTGTACCAGAAGTGGGTTATAAGCCTGAACTTTTTGACCGTGATGAAGAGCATGCTGTAAAGTATGCAATTGATTGGGTCAAGGAGCATGGGCCCCGTCTCGTCAAGACTTCAGCTGGTCAAACTTTCGTTGACACAAAGATGAGCAGACTTTTGGGAGTGCCACCAGTCATGGTTGCCGGTATGACCCCTTGCACAGTTCCTTGGGACTTTGTAGCAGCGACCATGAATGCAGGATATCAAATTGAACTAGCTGGTGGTGGTTACTACAATGCTAGAACCATGACGGAAGCTCTAAGAAAGATTGAAAATGCCACTCCAGCAGGGCGTGGTATCACGGTCAACTTAATTTATGTTAACCCACGCGCTATGCAGTGGCAGATTCCTCTTTTGGGCCAACTCCGTGCTGAAGGTGTTCCAATCGAAGGTTTGACTATTGGTGCTGGTGTTCCATCGATTGAAGTTGCTCAAGAATATATCGAGACGCTAGGATTGAAGCACATTGCGTTCAAGCCAGGATCCGTGGACGCTATTCAAGCCGTGATCAACGTTGCAAAAGCAAATCCACTGTTTCCTGTTATTCTTCAATGGACTGGTGGTCGTGGTGGTGGCCATCACTCTTTCGAAGATTTCCATCAGCCTATCCTTCAGATGTATGGACGTATCCGAAGATGCGACAACATAATCCTCGTAGCAGGCAGTGGTTTCGGCGGTGCAGAGGATACCTATCCATACCTTACTGGTGAATGGTCCCACAAATACGGATACCCTCCAATGCCGTTTGATGGTACTCTTTTCGGTAGCCGCATGATGACTGCTAAGGAAGCCCATACGAGTAAAAATGCCAAGAAGGCCATTGCTGAGGCTGAAGGTGTTGACGACAACCACTGGGAGAAAACCTACAAGGGTCCTGCTGGGGGTGTCATAACCGTTAGATCAGAGATGGGTGAACCAATTCACAAGCTGGCTACCCGTGGTGTGAAGTTCTGGGCTGAAATGGATGCTAAGATTTTCAGCTTGCCGAAAGAAAAGCGTGTATCAGAATTGAAGAAGAATCGGGATTATATCATCAAGAAGCTGAACGATGACTTCCAAAAAGTCTGGTTTGGACGCAACAAGGCTGGTGAGACTGTTGATCTAGAAGATATGACATACAGCGAAGTTGTTCGTCGAATGGTGGACCTTATGTATGTCAAACATGAGTCAAGGTGGATCGACAAATCATACGAGAGGCTTACTGGTGATTTCATTCGTCGTGTCGAGGAGCGGTTCACTCCTGCAAGTGGAAAGCCATCGCTACTTCAAAGTTATTCGGAACTTGACAATCCATACCCATGTATCGACAAAATTCTGGCGGCCTATCCCGAAGCTGACAAGCAACTCATTAACGCACAGGATGTACAACATTTCCTCCTTTTGTGCCAACGTCGCGGCCAAAAGCCAACGACGTTCGTTCCATCCCTTGATGAGAATTTTGAGTTTTACTTCAAGAAGGATTCTCTATGGCAATCCGAGGATTTGGAGGCTGTTATTGGTCAAGATGTAGGACGTACTTGTATTCTGCAAGGGCCCACAGCCGTAAAATACTCTAAGGTGGTTGATGAGCCAATCAAGGATATTCTTGACGGCATCCACAATGCTCATATCAAAGGCCTTACCAAGGATATCTATGGAAACGATGAATCTACCATTCCAGTCCTAGAGTATTTCGGTGGGAAACTCGTTGAAATTGAACCAGAAGTCGACGTCGAGGGTATGATCTATTCTCTAGAGGAAAACAAGACCACCATTCGCTTATCATCATCCGCGACTGCCGCTCTTCCGAGCTCTGAGACTTGGTTCTCACTTCTCGCTGGCCATAAAAGATCTTGGCGTTATGCTCTCTTCACCTCTGAGGTGTTCGTTCAGGGACAGAAATTCCAGACCAACCCAATCAGGCGCATCTTCGCCCCAGTCCGTGGCCTTTTGATCGAGATATCTCACCCTGATGTGCCTTCAAAGACTACGATTACCGTGAAAGAGCAGCCTAGACCAAATCAGTACGTGGAAGTCATCAACGTTAAGCTTAGTGGCAATGAGATCTTGATCAACATGATTAAGGATACTACTGCCGTTGGAAAGCCTGTCTCCCTTCCACTGAAATTTACTTACCACCCTGAGGCTGGGTATGCACCGATTCGTGAGGTCATGCAAGACCGTAACGATCGTATCAAAGAATTCTACTGGAAAGCATGGTTTGGTAGCGAGCCATTGGACCTCAACGCACCCGTCACTGGCAAGTTTAACGGTGGTACTGCCAAGATCACTGCTGAAGATATCAACGATTTCGTTCATGCCGTCGGTAATACTGGTGAGGCTTTCGTTGACCGCCCTGGAAAGGAAGTCTTTGCTCCTATGGATTTTGCTATTGTCGTTGGTTGGAAGGCAATTACCAAACCCATCTTCCCTCGAACAATTGACGGTGATTTGCTCAAGCTTGTTCATCTGTCAAATGGGTTTCGAATGCTACCAGGAGCTGAGCCACTGAAGAAGGGTGATGAAGTTGAGACAACTGCTCAGATCAATGCTGTCATTAACCAAGACTCTGGCAAGATGGTTGAGGTTTGTGGAACCATCACTCGAGAAGGCAAGCCAGTGATGGAAGTGACATCACAATTCTTGTATCGTGGTGCCTATACAGACTTTGAGAATACCTTCCAACGAAAGTCTGAAACCCCAATGCAAATACACCTAGCTACATCAAAAGATGTTGCAGTCCTGCGGTCAAAGGAATGGTTCAGTTTAGATGAGCCTGATCAAGAGCTTCTTGGTCAGACCTTGACTTTCCGACTTCAGAGTTTGGTTCGTTTCAAGAATAAGACTGTGTTCAGTAGCGTTGAGACGAGAGGCCAAGTTCTTCTCGAACTCCCAACCAAGGAGATCATTCAAGTCGCTAGCGTCGAATATGAAGCTGGCGTATCCCATGGAAATCCTGTCATTGATTACCTACAACGACACGGCTCGTCTATTGAGCAACCCATCAATTTCGAAAACCCTATTCCTCTTAGTGGAAAGACCCCCCTCCAGATTAGAGCACCTGCATCCAACGAGACATATGCTCGTGTTTCTGGCGATTATAATCCTATCCACGTGTCAAGAGTATTCTCGAGTTATGCCAGCTTACCAGGAACAATTACTCATGGCATGTACTCCAGCGCAGCCGTCAGAAGTCTCGTCGAGACATGGGCTGCAGAGAATCACATTGGTCGCGTTAGAAGTTTCCACGCATCGCTTACTGGCATGGTTCTTCCGAATGATGATATCGAGGTCAAATTACAGCACGTTGGTATGGTTGCTGGTCGCAAGATCATCAAGGTTGAGGCTAGCAACAAGGAGACTGAAGAGAAGGTTCTTCTTGGCGAGGCCGAAGTTGAACAACCAGTTTCCGCTTATGTGTTTACTGGACAAGGTTCTCAGGAGCAAGGTATGGGTATGGAGTTGTATGCTAGCAGCGCTGTCGCCAAAGAGGTTTGGGACAGAGCAGATAAGCATTTCATCGACAATTATGGTGAGTTGTTTGAAGCTATGCAAATACCATCTAACATGCTATAGGTTTTGCAATTACCAACATCGTTAAGAACAACCCTAAGGAGCTCACCATCTACTTTGGTGGGCCCCGTGGTAAAGCTATCCGTCAAAACTACATGTCCATGACTTTCGAAACTGTTGGCTCTGATGGCTCAATCAAATCCGAAAAGATATTTAAGGAAATTGACGAGAAGACAACTTCATACACTTACCGTTCGCCTACCGGATTGCTATCAGCTACTCAATTCACGCAACCCGCCCTGACACTTATGGAGAAAGCAAGTTTCGAGGACATGCGCTCTAAAGGCCTTGTTCAGAGAGACAGTAGTTTTGCTGGTCACTCCCTCGGAGAATACTCAGCTCTTGCTGCTTTGGCTGATGTTATGCCCATTGAGTCACTGGTGTCTGTCGTCTTCTACAGAGGTCTTACTATGCAAGTAGCAGTCGAGCGTGACGAGACTGGCCGCTCTAACTACTCTATGTGTGCGGTCAATCCCTCCCGCATTTCCAAAACCTTCAACGAACAAGCTCTTCAGTATGTTGTTGAGAACATTGCCGAGTCTACTGGTTGGCTTCTTGAAATTGTTAACTACAACATCGCCAATATGCAATATGTTTGCGCCGGTGACCTGCGTGCTCTCGATACTTTGACTGGTGTCACGAATTATCTGAAGGCGCAGAAAATCGACATTCAACAGCTTATGACTACACTATCGCTTGAGGATGTCAAAGCCCATCTGGTGGAAATTATTAGCGAATGCGCGAAGCAGACAGAGTCCAAACCCAAGCCTCTCGAACTCCAGCGAGGTTTTGCCACGATCCCTCTCCGAGGCATCGATGTGCCTTTCCACTCCACCTTCTTACGGTCCGGAGTCAAGCCTTTCCGATCTTTCCTGCTTAAGAAGATCAACAAAACGACCATCGATCCAAGTAAGCTGATTGGGAAATACATCCCCAACGTCACCGCCAGACCTTTTGAAATCTCGAAGGAGTACTTTGAGGATGTGTATCGTCTCACGAATAGTCCTAAGATTGGAGCCATCTTAGCCAACTGGGAGAAGTATGAAGATGCACCGGCAACCAATGGTGTTAATGGGCATTCGGCAGAGGTGGCCAATGGGGTGAATGGAAGCCATTGAAGCACGCAGATGGAAAAGACATGGTATTCTTAGACGGCGTTGAGGGATTCATGAAGTTATCGAGTAGAGCAGAATATAGTTAGGACGAGGCGAGATTTCCTATTGTATATTTTACCCCGAGGTTGATTCTATGCTTGTAGTGCGATTACGTGATCCCAAGTTGTCCCCTGCCAAGATGATTTTTAAGTAAAAAAAAAAGACTTTTCTCCAGGTTTTCTTACCTCGCCTCGACCAAGGATCAAGCGATAGCCAGGATGCTGGCGCAACACCCTTGCTATGCCAATGTCCGCGCAACCTTCCCTTCAGCAAGAACGTTTGTTCGAAAATAGATTCTTCCCTCCCTCGACCGACATCGATGTTCATGCGCAGATGTGGAGGGCGGTCGATGGCTCCAGTTCTCGAAATAGGTGGGGAGCTGCTCTTCTCGGATCTCATACTGCCAATCCACCTTACCGGGAGTGACGATGCAGAGGAGGAGGAGGGGGACTGGTGGATGGAATTGTACAAATTTCTTCATCTTCCAGGCAGGTACGGTGGTTGCATACAATGTAAGTGTCACGAAGAATAGGCGCAAGCACTGCTTTGCGCTTCTAACGCTACGAATACAACTACTTGTTTAAAGAGTCCACAAGTGGCTGCTTTGAGAGAAACATTCTCGGATTATCACGGCCTAGATGGCGAGTTAATCTTTCCCCGTATGCAACCGGGGAATTATACACTACCAGAGAGCTAGGAGTGTATTTGAGAGATATGATATGGATCGGAATCTGAATGAGGTCCATGGAAAAACATAATTCTACAAAACTATACACACGACAAAATAGCACAAGTAAATTCAGATTTCGCAGGAGACGACCTCTTCTGATCTCTTCTCCGCCCACTTCGGACAGGTGAGAAGCGGTGGAAGAGCAGAAATGAAGATCCCAGGCTGACGGCTCATCTCCCAACTGATGAGACTGTCTTGAACTCCATGAGTGTGAAAGTCTTATCTCGCTTCACGCCGACGCCTCACCTCACTCAACCTCCGAAAACTCACCTTGCGCCTCACCCACCAGCAAACCGAGACCAATAGCGCGGATCCATCAACGACCATTCCAAAAAAAAACCAAAAATAAAAAACACCTCTCCAGCCGATCCAACAAATCCCGAAAGCCTGCATTAGTACGTGTTACACGGTCACGTGCTGCAATCTCCACTGATTCAGGGCGATGAAGGATATCTTTCAGAGCTGACAGACCTCCTCCTCTCTTCCGCTGTCGACACAACGATTCTGCACGACCGCGCTGTCCCTTCGTCCCTTGATCTTCGGCGTCTAGTTGTGGTGCGATAGGTGAGTAGCAGCAGGCCGTTTTCATAGCCTGGTCGTGCCCAGCCGCGAGAACATCGATCCCGGCTCGCTCTCATACTCGTACCCTGGTCTTGCTGTGAGCCGCATCTGAGTCTAGCGATATCTGTCTCTGGGCTGCTTGAACAGAGGTGCATTTGTCTATCGTCAAGCATCTGATCTGGCGTTGGGTATCCGAAAGTTTTATTTTGCAGTGTAAGTTACCTCTCTTCATCCTGCCTTGGGTCAGAGTGCGCGCCGTCTTGGACATGTGTGATGGATTTATATCTACACGACATATTTTCTCTTCTTCTACATGCGATGCTGGCTTGGCTTCTTCCTTTACGAACACATCAGTTATTTTTGTCCCATCACAATTCGTAGCGCAGCTCTCAAGATGTTTCTTTGCGCTCCGCGTCTCGTGTTAGCAAGAAGACTTTTGGCTCGTCCGAAGCTTCAAGACGGTACTGTTGAGACAGGACGAGAGCACTTTTGTTAAGGAATCACATGCTGCAGATCTCGTCTCACGTTCCTTCGACACACTTCTTTCGATGCACTTTTAAGACGCTTCTTCCTTTCAAGACGTGGCTTTCGTTCGAGGCAGATCTCTTTCCGAGACCGGCTCTTTTCAAGAGCAGAGCAAGGCAGAGCGACCACTTCTTTTTCGAGACGCGACAGCACCTCCTCTCGAAGGAAGACAAAGCAAGACGGAACCTCCTTTCAAGACGAGACGGCACTTCTTTTCGAGACACGACAGCACCTCCTTTCGAATCAAGACAAAGCAAAATAAAGGATGGTAAAACCAGTCACTAAACTAAGTGCTTCTTGGAGCTAAAAATAAAAATTAAAGGTAATGTTACATGACAAGATAAGAAAAGGCGATCAGGACTAAGACTATACAGCTTTACTCCTCTCCTTAGGAATACATTAGATCTACAGAACTTTACTTACGTACCGTAACATATAAGATACTACTTGACCACACGTTTAAAACCAGATATTTATCGGCGCTCAAATATCCGCTCTTCAGTCATGCGTCACGTCTCAGCTCGGTCTTCTCGGGCTGCTTCTTCAACCCACAAACTCCTTGCTATCATCATCGGCATCGTTGTTGGAGTAGCCCTGCTCACAACAATTCTCATCGTTCTCTGTTGTGCGCGTCTTAGGAAGAAGCGGAGAAATCGGAGGAGGAGGGGTCGTCACCAGCCGGGAAATAGCGGAGGCGATTTTCCAAGCGGGAATGGAGGTCCTGATATCGTGGTGCTGGATTCAGCAGGCAGTGATGATGCCGATGATGATGGAAAGGATGAAGAACCGTGGTGTGATTGCTGCAATTGCGATTGCTGCGATTGTGCATGTCTCGATGGGTTTGACTGTGGTGACTGTGGTTGCGGTTGCCTTGCCTCGCTCTGCAACTGGCTGTCGTCGTGCTGCTCTTATTTCACCGCGTGTTTCAGTTGTGGCTGCGACTGTGCATGTCTTGATGGGCTTGACTGCGGAGACTGCGGAGACTGCTGAGATATTGGCCGAGTTGAAGATTAGAAAGTGCTCAAGCGATGACAGTGTTCTTCATTCTAGAAAGAAACAGCGTTCCAGGCGTAGCGATCCACCTCCGCGGTGCGTGCAGAGATTGTGAGATGAGACCCGGGGTTTGATAAAGATTTCGAGGGACTCATGATAGAAGATCTGTCAAATGACTCTGCGGTACAAGCGTCTTCACAATCACGCAGAGAATATCAAGGCAATACTTAGATAGACGGGTCGCCTCTATAGGGATTTAATTTAACTCGCCTATGTCATTTAGAGGTTGTGCTCTGATATCTCGAACTGGCAGTTCAGGATACCACTGTGCAAGGACGAAGCATGCCACGCATTAGCTACTTAATACTTTGAAAATGCTCTAAGAGCATACCGCCGGATAGCTTACATTCATCTCGTCTGTTTTCCTCTCTTTCCTCCCACCTTTTGTTCCTCCATTGTCAGGTGTCAAGGGTCTAATCTGGCGGTGGCGGTGGCACTGTGTCCCTTTTGTGACATGGCTGTTACTTTCCGGCCGTCTCATGCTTAAGAAAGTCCAACCGAACCTGTACTTTTGTAACAGCACAAGTACGAATATGGCTAGTCAAGAGGCATATGGGAGTGCGCTGATAGTCTGAGTACATTCGACTTATAAGCTAGCTACGGAGGAAAAGAAGAATATAAGGAAAGAAGAACTACAAGAGTGAAGTATGCAATATGTACAGAAAGCTTCTCTCTGCCTCTAGTCCGAATTGACTCTGAATCTACCGCTTATTCTCTACACGTCGGAAATGAGGTTCTGTCCACTCGTGCCGACCACAACGCCCCTGTCTTTTGCCAGGCCCAAAACCAGCGGCTTTTCTGCATCTACATGACTTTTACAACACGTGACATTCCCATTTCTCTGCTTGTCACAACTTTTATAGTTCTGTCTTCTTATAATCTCGGATATGCTCTTCGACGTTGATGTTAACACTGTGAGGATGTTCTTTCCTTCCTCGACAGATTCGATTTTGATAAGCTGTCCCCCGTAGAGAGCCGTTCTATCTGTTATGTTGTACACATCTCGTAGATACTGTTCGATCATAGCTTCTTCTAGTTCGATGTCGAGGGACAGATCATTGAGCTCACTCGGATCAATGATTTCATCCGCCAACTCTGAAGATATGAAGAAGTCTTCGAAGACTTGGATGCTATCGGCAGAACATGCTGGCATACCGTGCGGACTCATTAGCAGCTCTTCTAGGTATTTCGCATATTCTTCAGTAAGATCCCACCGTAGTTCCCCGCCCTGACCCCGTTGATACCCGTAGATTGTAATATTTGGATTCTGGATACAGCGGAGCATCTTAATCGGCTCTATCAAGCAAACCATGTCACTAATGACTTCGGAGTTGCATATGAAGTGGATGCTGATATCGAGATAGCAGAGTTGGGTACTATCTCGCAGATTGCTGCATAATAGGAAAATGTTTTTCTGAAGATTTTCCTTGCGGCGCTCGAAGTTGTCTGTTGAATCTGAATCCTCGTCTGGCCTGTCTGCGAAACAAATTTGCAAATTTTGAACAAAGTCAAAAAAGTCGACTGAAAGGTATTTGATAGGCTTGCCAGACTCAGGATCTGTTTCGCCCCATCCAAATTCCGAGTCGTCCATATCTATACTTGAAAGCATCATCGTCGGGTCCAAACATAATGCCGAATGATCGAGACCGATAAAGCAGAGGAATGGCTTCCTCATAGACCATGGTAGACGAGCGCAACAATTCAACTCCTGTTTTAGCCTTTCCATGGGAAAGTGAATCAACAGAGAATGCATATTCGTATATGATTTTCCGTAATTCCGGCGGCAAAGTATTTAGAAGCCCTATGGAATCACAACCAGGTCAGCTCGAGCACGAGAAAATGACTGTCGATACGAACGTAAATTGCCCGTCACTTACCAAATCCAGAGTCTTTGGTGCGTTTAGACGCGTCTCCATTCCACTGTTTTCTCCTCGCTAATATCTGCGTCGGCTTTCGCGATTCTGCTTGCCATTTTTCTCGCAGTTCGTTTTGCCATTTTTCTCGCACTTCATTTCGACATTTTTCATGTGCTGCTTCCTCAGCTCTGACCAAAATCGTGATAAATTCTTCCTCTGTGGTAGGCAGTTCCGTGAAAGAGAAGCTTTTAAGTAAGGCCGGGACCGTACCACTCCTCCAATATCGTCGAATCGCTTCTCGGCGGTTTTGTCCTTCCATTCCGATCCTGAAATTTTTTTAAAATTCTATGATCAAAATCAACCACATAAGCCTAGTCATAGAAACTATTATTTGCAAAATCCAGACATAGCTGAATAGGGGCGGGCTCTTCAACTGTGGCCCCAGCAACAATCTCAAGTATCCCGGCGCCTATAGCTCGCGAAATAGAAGGCCAGGGCAAGTCCTTGGCATCTAGCCAAGGAGAAGAACGTTAATGCTCTTCAAAGAATAAAGCATTCTCCCTCGAGAATTGCCTAATCCTTTCCTGGTCTGGTAAAAAGATGTGCTCGAGACCGCCTTTGAGGGCTAAGATGTTGGCTGGGTCCAGTAGGAAATTCAAGTCCTTGAAGCCTTGACCTTGGGGGCCTTCTGGATAGCCATCCCATTGGGCGTACTGCGCGACAACAAAGCGGCCTTTGTAGAAGACGCAGGTGAGACTGGGAGTGGGCATAATGATTCGTGATTAGTTTGGTGAAGTATGGTAATGGTTAGAGGTGGTTGTTGGTGGGTTAAAGTATTTGGTCCGACGCTTTAGGCTTTTCCTCAATCTTGTTATTGCAAATCGAAGGCTGCTGAGCGTGCAGACCAGGCCTTTTATCTAACCACTGGTCTGTGTCAGGAGGTGAGCGAGCTGATGTATATACAAGAGAGCAGGTCGTCAGAGAGCAGCAACTCCTCCCTGTGCGAGCAAAGTCTCGAAGCATGGCAGAGGACTGCGGTAATGTAATAGATCTACGGCCTCCGCAATCAAGTTAGATAATATATTGCAGAGACCGCCGCCATCAATATCGCTCTCTTCCGGACAACGGTCCCGAATTGGCTCCAAAACAATCCTTGACTGACTTTTCCCAAACAGAAATGGATATCCTTCATGTCAGTATAGGCGTATAACATTCAGCCGTTGTTGGATGTGGGAATAGGGTGGCTCCACGCAAGTCGGTATGTGGAAAGAAGGATTGCACTACCGTTGAGAACCGAGACACAGCCTACTCGACAGGCAATCGTTACGAATGTGCAACTAGTCACATAAGGTTTGGTGCTATCTTGAGACTTGATTCTTGTAAATGACTTGCCCATTAAAGGACAAAAGATATCATTGACCCAGGATAGAAATGCTATCTACTAGTTAGGGGCAGGTATTTCACCGAAATTCAGCCATATTGCGGCCGCATTAGGCGATAAGTTTGTTTATTTTTATTCGTAGATATTCAACAAAAGTGCATCTACTCATAAACAGAAGATGGAAATGCAAACTACGAAGGAAGATTTGTTGTTCGCGAGGGGAGAGGTAAGAAGTCAGGCTATTGATTTACTACCACAACCGATAAGCAATCCTCATTGGCCCTATTGGCCCAGTTCGCCGCAAGACGTGACTTCGTCAGGGTCGGTTAGTGTGCAATGTAGCGACTCCTCATGCTCGGGAGATAGCAAAAGCAACGATCTAGAGGGGGTTTTGAACGGTATCATCCCAAACCAAATCGCAGTCGCAAGACAAAGAGACACACTGATGAACTGTTCTGCTAGAAATTGAAGACATTGATGCACTGACCAACGCTCTCTTTCAGCCTCCTCCACCTGACGCAATCAATCCGGATCTTCTGGACGAAATTTTTGCACAAGTATGCCGACAGGCAAGAGAAAGATCAATGAAGGTTTATGACATCGCCCTTGTATTCTCTCTTCCTCGCGCTAACATTGAATCTCAGAACTCATTCGCTGATTGCACGAGTAATGAATATAAGAGTTTCTTTACAAACATTCTATTTCGAATCAATACGCACCCCGATGCAAAGGAGAGTGTCTTCGTACCTGAGCACGTCGATTTGATTGGGCCAAAGTATTACATGTATGAGGGCCTAGAGGGATTTTTCCGTGAGCAAATAGCCAGGACAAGTCTTGCCATGGATCTTTCGGGAGAAATCAATTACCACCAGTTCCAAAGTCTTCTTAGAATGACTGGAGCTACTGCAAGGAGGAGTGAAGCACAAATGAGGTCTGAATTCTGGGAAATCAAAGTCTTCAAACAATCGAGACAATTTCCAGACTCTACGAGCTCGACATTTGTTAGTAAAGAGTCCGAATCTCGCATACAAACAGTTAGCGTTCTTTCGAAAGATGCTGTGGCAAAGCTGAGCTTGCAAAGTGGAAGCCAACGCCAATTCGAAGCTGCCGGAATGGTGACTCGATACCCCGCTAGAGTTTATCTACCCATAGAATCTTCTCAAGAGATACATAAGATGCCTGACCTCCAACTTAAGAAGAGGAATTACTATGTGTTTTTCGATATCACGTACGCTCTGGTGGATCGGCATTTTATTACACGAGATGACCAGGGCAGCGCTCGTGAAGATCCACACGGCTTTCTTAACAAATTAAATACATTTCCACTCGCAAGGGTTTTCAACAATTCAAACCTTGAGTTGTTCCGTTGTGCTCCTTATTTGCTCATCGAGGTTAAACCCTTTGGTCCAAACCCCAAAGCTCTCTGGGAACAAGCTCTCGCCTACTTAATGCTCAATGCGAGCGTTCTATTGTCTGAGTGGCTAAAATTGTTCTGGCTTGGTGCACTATCAAAAGAATTTGTTGTCCCTAACGGTTTGGTCATCCACATGTTTGCGGCTGTAGGACATTCGGTGCGACATTACTTTTCGAGAATACGACCGCTTCAGGATTTGAACGAGAGAGTACGTTATGAAGCGGTCATGCTCCAAGAATATGACCTTGACGATTGGGAGAGGAGAGAGCCATTTAACATACTACTTGGTCAGATCCATGGCTGTGCTGAGTTTCAGGGCAATATGTATAAGAAAGCTATTCGAGATGCAATGCAGAACGGTCATGTTGGAGGCGCAGAGTTTACAGATTCTGATAGAATCTACTTTACTCACTCTAAGCACACGTTAAATGGTCCAGAGACCTACTTTAAACTGGTAGATGGAGAGGAGGACATGAAGATGGGAGAGTCTGGAGAGACTTTGGAGTATGATCAAGATTTATTTGCTTTGAAGGACGAGCAGAAGCTTGACTTTGTTAATTGGACGGATGAGTTAGCGTAAGATTCGGTTGGTTAGTCCTAAAAGACTCAAAACACACTCCACTTTGTCCATGGCTATCAAGCTTCTATGGAAGCTCGATTGAAGCCTTCAAGATAGATTAATAAAAACAATTCAATTGTCCAAACCCTAATGTTTCAGAATTCTATCATGGAACTTCCCCAAATATCATTTCTAGAACCTAGACAATATCAAGGATGATCGCTTTTGAAAAAGAAGATAATCAAGTCTTGTCATCAATTGCTTGTTGTAATTTTACAGTGTTCTCTTTAAAACTTCACCACACGAAAAGACGCTTTGAAATATCTCTGCCTTGCTTATGTTAAACTCTTTGTATAGGTTCTTCAGCATTCTCGCTACGTTTTCGTACTTGGTTTTAACTCCCCAATATCTATGTTAGAGCTATGATATTTGTTCTTCGTTTAGGCTCACTAAATTAGAGCCTACGGATTTATTGGTAGGATAGCATACGTGGAGTTTTATTTCTAACCCTTTGCATCGAACGGCTCTTACATTTACCTCTTGTCCTCACTTAAATTCTAAACGGATCTAAACCTTGTTTCTGTCAACTATCTTTTCTTGGATTAAACATTTCATCCATTGGACTTGGCCCCACCAACTCACATCTCAGATCTTCCTAGCAAAAGAGATGAGTTTGCTGCAATCGTGTCAGGTGAATTCTAGCACACAAACTCTCAATGCTCTGGGAAGATGATTCACACGCCCATTACCGGAGGAGTTCTGCTTTTTGTGGTAATATGTGTTTGGAAGCGGAAGAAAGCAAATAAGAAGAAGCTAGAGGAGCAGATATATTATGGATAGGATATACATAGGATTTTTTAGGGTGCAGATGTGAAGCTGATGGTCTGACTTTGATCGGGGTGTTGAAGCGGCTGCCTGGATCTACGAAGCAGAAATTGAGTCGTCGTGTTCAGTGTTTGATTGGTGTTGTGATCCTTAGTCCAGGTCAAAAAGCATCTCTTAGATACCGTAGGCTATGAGAAGTTGCTACAGGTTGGCAAAAAGCCTCAATAACACGATTCACAATCAAATAGTCTCAGATCTTGTTATTCAGAAATTGTTTTCTACCATCTATTGAGCCCTCCCCAACTTCAACCCGGCAAGCGAGAGTATCCTAGTTTACTAACCTCTGCTCGTGCAAATAAATATTATCTTATTTTAAACTACATGGTTTTAGAGCTGTCACAGTGGCTCTTTCCTTCTGTGACATATTTAAATTACATTGCAGTTATTCGTAATAGTTCAAACCAGTGTTCGATTATGAATCAACTTCTGTAGTATGACAGCGACCTGTTGCTCTAGTATTATGATTCACATTAGCTCAATTTTAAAGTCATTCATTCTCTCTTACTCCCACACTATATCAATATTTACCATATTTCTAATCATCTTTCGTCATTAGCATCATAACTTAACCTCAATCAAGTCCACCATGAATACTACCACCATTTCTATAACCACTCCACAATTTACCATCTTCGTCCCTGCATCACGCACACCAACACCCACTTGGCGAATTTGGCCAGGTCCCACAGTGGTCATCTTCACAGCAATTGTTCAGCCGGACAAGGAGCAAGAAATACTGATTGCACTTATCACTGCGTTTGTCTTCGTGATATTGATTCTGCTTGGAATTCTTACAGGGGTGTGTTACTGGAAAAACAAGCAAGCTGGGAGTTCTAAGGGAGATGAGGAGAAGGAGGTCAATCAATCTGGTTTAAGAGGAAGTAGAGGATACGATATACGGATACTTGGAAGGTCGTTTACCTTAGGCATCTAATTGGAACTTAAATTGAAATTACATAGGGTCGAAAATTGAGGGAGGTGCTGTGGTCGATGGTTGGTGGGACTCGTGAATTGGAAGATCTTCTTGAAGGAGATAATTCTCAAGTACGATGATGAAATAACATAATCGTCTAATACGTAATTGATTTGAACATATGATGTCTTGATGCGACTGTGATGAATAGCAGATTATTCAAGTTCGCGTGCAAAAAATAACCAAGCTTAATCACTCAAGCTTTAGAAAATATCTTCCATGCATAATCAACTTCATTTTATACAAGTTGAGAACCGCTCACACCCGTGAAGCTGCTCAACTAACAGTAACATCATTACACACAAAAACGATCAATCTCATAACGCTGGTCATTCTCTTTTTCACTCTCTTGTTCATAGCTACGGTACTCGAAGTCTTTACGCTTTTAGTACCACTTCCAGGGAGACCTTACACATTTAATAACCGAGGACAAATGCAGACACGGTCAGGCGTCCTGATACTTATTGAAATTTTCTGGGGATTTTATCCTTGACGATCATTCCAGAGATATGGGCATTGATTAGAAATTGGAAAAAGAATTCAGGAGAAGAGGGATGAGGGCTTTGGAATAGCATAGAGAGATTTCCATTGTCAGACAGCAGGACAGCGGGTTTGGGAGTTCCTTTTCATGGAACTGTACTGGAAAATGAGGAAATCTTGTCAAATTTAAGTAAGTTGTCACGAGAAAGTTGAATAGCTCGGAGTTATCCTCATTTTCAAGGGTTCTACTTCATGTAACTCATCATGATATTCAATTAAAACAATCCCGTTTGCTTTTACACACAAACAAAGATGGAAAAACATCCTGTATCTTCAAATTTCAGAGTCATTAGTATCTGAAACTTCTAGAAAGCTCAGAGAGTCCATTATCTCGATGTATGAGTCAAATGTCAAAATTGCGAGCTCGGCGAGGGTTTGTGCTAAGCGATGCCAGGCCGGCTCAATATTGAAACAGAGAATGACTGGAATCACACGAAAATCCTCACTGAATGTGCTCTTTCATTCAATTTAGATCATAATATGATGATGAATCTTAAATGGTAATACTGAGATTGAATCATCTCCATCCGTCGATTTTGTCTATAAATTCGCGGACATATCACGCCCACTCTGCTTCTGAACAGAATATCTACAGCGCCGACTCTTCCAGCCTCAATATCTAAATCAATATCAATAATTTAAAATATTAAGCAATCTCATCGACAATGAAATCGCTCTTCCAGAGCTGTGCGTTGGCAAATTATATGAACCTCGCCTACGCGAATCCAATTCCCAGAGCCGTGCTTGAGCGCCGAGGAGGTTCGATTGTTGGAGCCACAATTGGGATCGTTGTTGGTGTTATTGCGCTTCCTGTAATATTACTGTTCATTTTTTGCTACAGGAAGTCGAATCGGTGAGAAGGTGGCCGTGAAAGGGTCATGGAATGGGTAGAATGATGTAAAAGTCACTTGTCCAAGAAGCATGATATGAATCCAATCTGCTCCAAACTTATGGGTGTGATTGAGTATATTCATACGTGTCAGCTCCGGGGAGATGAGTGGATGTCTTCGTATCGTGGGAGTCACACGTGGAGCTTAAAAGTAATATAGTGAGCTCTTAGGGCCACTACTTGTTCCATCATGATCCCAACATTTTCCGAAATTTCAAATTCTCTCACTCAAATGATGCTCTACCAAGCCTTAACTAGTTGTGTGCTACTTCCACTGGCCAGCGCTTTACCTTTACTTCTGGTGTCGAAAAATGTATGAACCGCCCTAGTACTGAATGTCAGGTGTTTGGAATCATCAAGTTGGCTGCTCCTGCCAATTTTGACAGCCGAGAAAGCTGGTTAACATGCGCCTAGGGCTCTTCCAATTTCACGAACTCCCAGAATTCAGAATTTCCGCTGCGCTCTCTAAGCCATCTCTGCGCAGTTTCCATAGTAATATTTCAGGCTTTGGGTTTTGTTATTTCGTTGGAGAAACAGGCTTTCATTCATCCAAGATGTGAGTGCTAGAAATAAATTCTTAAAGACATGTACAGGACATGGCTGATTGTTAGTACAGAAGTTTGAGAGCATCAATCACGGCCGGAGGATGCTTCACGTCAAATCAAATGGTGTGCATTTAAACAATTTCCAGGCACCTTTGAAAACATTATCCTCTTTTCTCACACCAGCAGCAAGCACAGCGCCACTTCCTCAAGCACAATATCAGACTAGAAAACCAACATCCCAAAATGCAGTCAAGCACCCGCAATAGCATTATCGGACTCTTCCTTATCACTATGCTCGTCTACTTCACCACTTTCGCATGTGGCCTCCCAGAAGACAAAACAACTGGCAAAAAGCTCCTCGTTCGAGACAATCCTAAGAACAGTGGCATTCTCATTGGGGCTATAACTGGTGGGGTTGCGGGTTTCGCCCTCCTCTGCGCCCTCATTCGATGCTGTTACACGCGGAGCGGATAAAGAGAAAATAGTGTGATGGACATATGGTGCTCAGGCTTGGGTTTGGGAACGTAGTCGAGAAGGTGGAGCGAGAGCCGGAGGTTTTTCTGATGTGAATCCGTGGTAATGGCGTGCTTGATTCTTCATTCTTATGTTCATGTAAACATGGCGCCTAGGAGATAATGCGAAGAGCTTTCCCTTTAATGATAGCCAGTGAGACTGAGAATGTACCGATCAAACGTGATCCCCCCATTGCATTTGTTACCCCGCGGAGCAAAGAGAATAAAAGATATTCCAACGGCGTCTAAAACGAAAAACGGCTTGTATTCTTGAAGAGTAGTATTCATGCATGAATTCTAAACAAATCACTACAACAAAACACGTAAATGCAGATGCAGCATTCGAGAATCTTCGAGGTTTGCTGAACCTGCTATATCCGAAATGCCGCCAGACCCTCTCGGGGACGGGTCCTAATAATCTTAGATCACTCCATTCCGTTCGCCAATGAACCAAAACATATGTAAGTATGGGATTGTCTCATTGAGCTACCGACAAACCAACGCCAGCCGCGATCTCGTAAAGTTAGGTAGACCCTACCCCAAATTAGGACCTTCTCTACCACAACAACTTCTTCAATTGGGTAGTGGGTTTCTTTTTGGAATATTTTTTTTAAGCTGAACGAGAATACCTGGGGCCTCGTTAATATTTTCGCAGTCTGTTTTTGATTGTTTATTTTTGATAGGCGAGATTGGTCGTCAAGTGCCGGGTGCAGGTTTGGAGACATTTACGCCAGGTGTTGTAGAGCATTGCCAGGTGATGTTACTTGTGTTAAAGAAATACTTTTATTTGATTTCTAATCTGGTTTAAATACTGAGACGAGCAGATTCTGATTTGCGAGGGAATTGGCGCAAAACTGACGAGAAGTAGAACCTATATTTGTTGAGCGTGTCATTAATCTTTTAACCAATCAACCAATCAAATAAACTCTCCCTTCCCAAGCGTCCAAGATATCTTCTTTTTCACCATTATTGGTCCCGACTAAGCGCCAAAACCTTGATCCTAACAATGAAGAACACTCGTCCCATCGCTTGGGAATCGGAGAAAAATTCACGATAGTAAGAGACTTCCTTCCATTTCCCTCTTTGGTAAAAACCCACAAATCAACCACTTTCGTCTCTATAAGCTTATACTGGCCATAGATAAAGAGATCTTTATATTCCTTCCTCAGCTTCAACATCTGCTTCCAGAACTGCAACAAGCTATTAGGATCTTCAAGTTGCAACTCTACATTTTTTTCCTCCCAGTCATCATGAACACGCATCCACGGCGCCACACCTTCAGATGTGAATCCTGCATTCGGTCCACTATTCCATTGCATTGGTAATCTAGCATGATCTCTTGCCGCCTTCCATAGATCGTTGCGAGCGGTAGCCAGACATGTCTCGTCACCATTACAACGTTCTTGAGCTTGCCTGAACAGGTTCCCAGAGCGGACGTCTTTGTACTCCTCAGCGGGCCATGATTTAGGTAAATTATTCATCCCGATTTCTTGTCCTTGATACATGAACAGGGTTCCTGTCATGGTTGCCATAAAGATGGCGAACATCTTCCCAACCTGGACCTGTTCTTCGAGTGAGAAATCAGTGTTGAAGCGTGACAAGGAACGTGCTGCATCGTGATTCTCCAAATAAAGTGTGATCCAGGCTTTCGGATCACTAGCAAATGCTTGCCAGCGGGACATTTCCTTCTTGAAAGCTCCAACTTCGAATGGTACTGGACCTTTGAGGCCAGAAGGTCGTTTCCGTCCCGCAGTCACAATATCAAAGTTAAATACCATATTCAGCTGTCCTTCACTGGAAGAGACGAACTCCTTTACGCCTTCTTCGGTGCGTGGGAAGTTTGAAAGCTCGCCAACAGTTACAGTATTGTAGCGGTCAAATATGGTCTTCATCTCATCCAAGAATTCATGGATCCGCGGGCCACGGTAATAATGTTTCCAGGCAGGCTGTGTATCCTCGTTCGGATCAGTGATCTCGGCGTCGGGAAATGTGATGTTCTTGGAATATTTATTTACTGTGTCGATGCGAAATCCATCAATGCCTCGCTCAAGCCAGAATATGATAGATGTATCATATATAGCTTTTCTTGTCTCTTCATTCTCCCAGTTGAAATCTGGCATCTCAGGAGCATAGATGTGTAAGTAATATTCTTGTGTAGCCTCATCCCAAGTCCATGCTGGAACGGTGAAGTGACTCCGCCAGTTATTAGGAGGATGGCGATTACCATCAGCATCTATCTTTGGAGGTCTCCAGAAATACCAATCCCGCTTGGGATTGTCTTTGGAAGATCGAGATTCTTGAAACCATTTGTGTAGATTTGAGGAGTGGTTGATGACAAGATCGAAGATGATTTTCATTCCTCGAGCGTGGGTAGCATCGATTAAAGCCTGGACATCTTCCACCGTTCCATACGGCCTGTGAATATCTTCATAGTTGGAAATGTCGTAGCCCATATCGACTTGTGGGCTCTGATAATGAGGGCAGACATGAATGATGTCAACTCCGAGGTCCCGTAAATAGTCCAGCTTGGATATGATTCCTGGAATGTCTCCCACTCCATCGTCATTTGAGTCTTTGAAACTGGAGGGATATATCTCATATGCGACTGCTTCCTTCCACCAATGCCTTGTGTGGTCAACACGGCCCATGTCCACGCTAACGATCCTTTGGTGGAACAGATCAAAGCTAGGAGAATATTGTTGCGCAAAAAGAAAGCTGAGAATCAAAACACTGGCAAAAGCCAAAATAGATATCGGACGGCGAAGCTTAAACATATTTTCAGATTCTTCGTCGCTGAGGAGTGAAGAGGCGAGGTGAGGTTGGGGGACACGTGGGGAAAAGGAATGCCCCAGCCAATTAACCGTACTCGTATCTACGCTAACCGCATTTGGGCTGTGTGAAGGCAAGGCACGACTAGGAACTGTGTATATAAAAGAGCCTTTCACGTCAGATTCTCTTCTGAAGAATCAACATCCTTTTATACACCCATCAATATCAATCCTTTTTCTGTCTGCCAGTATATGAAGAAATGTCGCTTCCTCATAAAACCCACTCAGAAATAGCAGTACAGCTACAGGGTAGGGACGCAAATCAAATAAGCCAAGCTCCGAACTGAGCACACATTTCTCCTTTGGTTACTCTTCCGGTTCCGCGTCCACCCACGCTTCGAAAAATCCCAAGATGAGCATGACCCAGAGCACGAATCCGCACACCATGATACCGAGCCCGAGGGCGCTGCCCCAGGAGGACCAATCCGCCGGGAGGCGGAGGAGCAGCGTCAGTCCATCGTGCCAGCCGTCCTCGCCGCGCCATTGGGCGCGGAGGGGGCTGGTTCCATGGGCGGGCGGACGAGGAAGCGCCATTGTGGATGCGAGGATAAGAGAGAGAGACACCAAGACGGCGAATCGATGTTTCATTGCTGATTTCATGGTTCGGATTTAGTTGTTGTTGTTGTTGTTGTGGAGTGGAGTTGAGTTTGCGATTTCGAGGGTTGAGGTGGAGATTGGGGGTTTATGTAGGGATTGGGATTGTTCTTTGCTCGGGATGAATCATATCATCTTATGAATAATGTTGAAGTTCCAAAGCGAGCGTAGAAGATGGAAAAGATGGCTCAATGTCGGTAATCAAAGGAAAAATCAAAATCATATCTGGTGCAGTTGATTGTTGATGAAGAATGTGGAGATAATTTACGGTCGTGTGAATAAAGGTGGGAATAAGGGGTGAGTGCATGGAAAGATAGAGAAACTTAGTGATTTGGGGTGTGGAGGTAGGGAAACTGACTTTTTAAGTCAGGAAAGTTGATTCTTCTACACAACTTGGACAATAAGCTTTTATTCCAGTTAAAGAGAGTAAGGAATTGCAGTTCTACTCTGAATTCAGCTAAACTACCGACCGGCCCTGTAGGCGAGACATCAACAATAAAGACCGGAAAGAAAGGTTATTCCTTCCCTCGATTGAACAGATGAAATGTCGCTAGCTTTTCACATCCTCAAATCAACCGGCAATGGCCAAACCCAATCAGTGAGGCCCAGCTTCCGTAGCAAGCCCGCTATAACCCGCCGGCCTTCCAGCTGTAACCTCGGGATGAATCTGATAAACCCCACTATACTGAGGTCTTCCTGCAACAGGAAGAGTGACCTCAGTAGTGACCACGCTCAAGACCAATCCAGGAACTTCCTCTCTCGATTTCTCCTGGCCATCAGCTAGGGTAACACGCCAGTGAAGATTCTTAGTCAAGTAGGGAAGAACATTCGCTTTATCCAGGCTGGGACAGTTGCCTTTCTTGATCTCCTGAATGATCTGGGAGGTCAAGGGAACGGTGCCAGTGATGAGAACTTCGGCTGCGGCATCTTTCTTACATTTTCCACAGCCGGTTTCTTGTTCGGTTCCAGAGTCGGTATCTTTACCAAAGACGGCAAAGGTACCGACAAGGGCGTCTTGAGTGTGCCATGTCTTGAGCTCGGGGGTAAATTCACCAAGGAAAACATGGACACGATAAGATTGGCCGAGGATATGTTTAGGTGCTTTGATGTTTGCGATGTATTCGGTATAGGAGCTTGCTTTTGGAGCAGGCGGATTAGGATCGGCTACAGTGTGTTAGCAAGAGTGGATAGGAGTGACTAAGAACTTACGTTTTCCAATCTCAGCCTCGAGATCTAAGCCACGAGCACCATCATCGTCCTTGTGATGAATGACATCCTTAAATCTGTGAGCGAGGTCTTGGAAAGGGTGAAAGCCATGTTTCTCAGGGGCTGCAGCTGTAACTGGAGCAGCATCAACGGCAACAGAAGCTGGAGCAGTGGCAGGAATAGCATGTTGGGCTGGAGCAGCAGCAGCGGCAACAGAAGCTTCCTGCACCGGAGCGGAGATATCCGAAGTAGTGGACATGAAGTTGACGGGACTATCAGCACCTGTAACTTGGTTGCTGAGACCTCCGTACAGCTGCTGGACGGTGTTGGCGACACTATCTTGATAATCGTTTGTGGATGCGAAAGCCCACGCTCGAGTCTCAGGATAGGCGTAGTTGAAAGTCAAGGTACTGCGCACACCGTCGGCAGTCCAATATTTGGTTCCTGTAGTATCGGCAAAGGGCGCGAGAGGAGTAATCGATGTCTCGGTAGTTCCAGACTCAATCACAAAGGTTCCATCACCCGAATCTTCGGATATGTTGTACGAAGTCGAATTTAGAGCTTGCCAGATTGCGAAGATGCGGTCCACGTTTCTTGAGAGTGATGTCAGCATTTGAATCACCAATCGGAATGAGTCATTCTAGCCACAGATTTGAGCTTAAGGAGAGGAGAGCACTTACGCGTGGTGAAGCCAGAATACCGGATCGAATGCGGAATAATCAAGCTCAGACATGTGCCCCATGTTTCCACCCACGATGCCATGGATTGAATTGTGGACATCTTCTAGAGAAGCATAAGTATTGGGCTCATTATTCTGCCAGGCATGGTTGCTGAAAGCCGCAAAGTCTTGGTAGTTCGGATCATTCAAGAGAATATTGATATTCTGTTGAAGACCTGCGAATTGTGACGCCATCGCGTCAAAGAGTTGATCTTCTTCAGACACTGCAGTCAAAGAAGTGGGAGAGGAAGGATAACGAAGAGTAGCTGGCCATTTATTATACTACTTTGTGTGAGTCTCGTAGCTTCGAAAATGGTAAAGATTCCTTACCGGAGTCCTGCCAACGGCAACGAAATCACCTGGAACTGGGTTGAGAGGGTTAAATTTATATGAGTAGAGAGGATTGGCAATCGAGACACTTTGTCCGTTTGACGTTGGAGTGATCACGTTGACAGTCGTTGATCCTCCGACAGAATTAGGGAAGTAACTCCCATCTTCAGGATTAGCAGCCCAATCCCAGTATGGAATACGGAAAGAAGCCGCAGCAGCTTGGTAGCGAGCCTTGCTATCGGCTGGGAATTGGGAAGCGATGTTTTGAATTACACCGTAGAGTACTTGCTGTCTAGAATTTAGAGACTTCTGATGCAATGGTGGAAACTTGGACGAACCTCGTACAGGGCAAGGTAAGGCCGATGCCAAGGAGCGAACAAGATGGAAGTATGAGTGCAATATCCTTGCCATCCACCGTTATTGTGGCCCTTTACACCTCCCCATGTTCTATAAGGACGGCCATGTATACCTGTATCTATGAGCGATGTTAAGCTGAGCCTTTCAAGTCGAGCCTACCAGCGATGCCATAATATGAAAGATCTCCAGTCTCTCCAGTATTTTTAAAGGACGAAAGACCAAGCAGATACAGATTCCACAGATCGGGATTCTGCTGCAAATCGCGTATCTCGATTCTCAAAGAAACCGAACCTGAATGTGTGAGCGGGGTCTCGAAGGCGGATTTGCCATACCGTCAGCTGGAGCTGGGGATTGCTTCGGGACTCCGGTAACGGGATAGTTTACAGCGGACATGATGCTTTTGATGTGATGCTGTAATTCAAGTTGTTCTGATGAAGGAGTGCTGTGAAGACAAAGCGAAAAGGAGGTGAAGACAGAAGGTGTGCAGTAACGGAAGATTGAAGCTTGAAAAGAGAGAGATGAAGGATGCAAGATATCAGACGGAGGAAAGCTGTCCCAAAGCGACAGCTCACCTACCCCTCCAAGCCCACGGTCAACCTGAAAGCTGAGCCACCACCACTCAGTGCCTCCTCAAGCGGGGCACAGGCGTTTTTCACCCAGGCCGAGTCTGCAGTCATCGTATCGCACGCTGACCTGTGTGTTCGTGTGGCGTCCCGCTTCCTCCTTCTGACTGGATGCGCCGACTCAGCTCCTGCATATGCTTCCGCCGTGAACCATCAGCCTTGTGAGGTCATTTGCTGCTCAGGCACTGCCCAGAGAATGCTCTGAGCTGTCGCAGCGAGTGGCTTGCAGAGGCAAACCTTAACAGGAGCATCTTGACCCATCCGGATTCGACCGTCTGTGATAAGCACTGGAAGCGTCAGCACTGAGAAGCTTACCATTGACGAGAATTCGCAATCCGGGCCTCTCTGGACACCGCCTGCAAGGCAAGCCGTCGGTGTGCGACTTGAGCTTCATCATTCATATCTGGTGTTTTACGACAGAGCGTGTTCTATGGAGAGCTCGGAATTGAAAGCGCTGGGTGTTTCTGGTCATGGCACCCCGCATCGTAAAAGTAATAATAATAATACGGAGGCCCGAAAAGTCCGACTTGGTCGTTCGGTGCTGAGGGTGTGATGCAAAGAGGCTGAAAAGCCTTCATTCCATTCTGCTTGCCCTTAGGAATCACATGATGACTTATGGTTGTGGTACGACCAGTTGAGATAAATTCCTAAACGGTAGATAAGGATGACTATCTAGAACACATGTACAGTAAGTTACGCTTGGCATCCGGAGCTGAGTAATCGCTTCTGGATTTCGTCTTCAAGCATCTGAATCGCGACCAAAGCCGTCGTCACAACTCTCAGGTTTCCTCGCGTAAGCACTTCTTCAGGTATCTCCGGATATTCGCAACGTCATCCAATGCTACAACAATGCCAACATATCCGTCGGGTCTTACAACAGCAATAGCCCCCTTCTTCTTGCTCACACCATAGGTACTGTATGCATCTTCTAATTCTGTACCATTGTAAAATCTCATCTCTGCTTGACTCTTGACCAAAGCCGGGAGATCCTTCCAGACAAATGTATCAGACTTGAGAGGGTTCAAAACAATAAGCTCAACAACACCGGCCGGGAATCGAGATATTATCGAGTCAATCTGCGAGAGACCAATCGATGATCTCCCAGAAGCGCTGAGAAGATCAGTTGAAGTCAGAACAAGAATGCGAAAACGTCCAGTGGAAGGTAAATCATCATGGAGGTCTCTCGGGTTGCCATCAGCATGACGTCTAACTCGAACGTTCAGCAACCGTCTCCCGGGTCGGAGAACGCCTCTAAGGTAATCTGTTCCTGTGATAACACCATCTTGTGATATCTTCTCCACCAGCAGATTCTCAGGATACTCAATCCCACAGCCACTGGTGAACCCGTTGCCAGTGCTGAAGACCTCCAGGAACTGCTCGTGGGTGAGCCCTAGTCCATCTTCCGTCCCAATTTTCCCAGAGAACATGGACGAGAACTCTTTGTCGAAAGCGATTAATTCCTTCGCAATCGTTAAGCGCTCCGTCTGGAACGTGTCTAGAAAATTAACCTTGGACGATGAGTCTTGAGGTGCTAAGCCATTTAGAGCGTAGATGAGTTTCCATGAAAGGTTGTATGAATCCATCATGGAAACGTTCATTCCTTGGCCGGCTTTGGGAGAATGAGTATGGCATGCTTCAGGGTGTTAGCATGTTGGGTTCTTGGTTGGGAGGTTGAATACCATCTCCGACGATGAAAATCCTATCAACGCCTTTGGAGTCCTTCTTTGTAAAACTTTCGGCCACGCGTTGTCCAATCTGGTATGCGGCCCACCAGTCTACAGCGTCTTCCCTTCTTGGTTTGATATAATAAGGCTGCAACACCTCTTGAGCCTGTGCCAAGATGCTCTCCATGGTAATCTTCGCTCGTCGTGCTTTGGCATCATTTTTATTAGTGCCTTTGATACCCTCTTCAGCAGCGATATCTTCATCTGGAGTTACTTCGTCCTGAATATGCACATATAGTCGTGTTAAATATTCGCCCGTCGCAATTCTTTCTCTTGGGATAATCATTACACTACCATTATCTGAGTGTATTGCACATCGTCTCCTGATGTCAGGGAAGTCTGTTTCGGCCACAAAGTCCATAACACCCCAGATAAAATCTGAAGTCTCTCCTTCGAGTTTCAGATCCACTGATCTGCGAACTAGGGAATGGGCTCCATCTGCTCCAACAAGATGTTTTGTGCGGATGGCTCTTGGGCCTGCTGGACTTTCAACTTCTACTACGACTGGAAATTCCGCGTCTCCCTCTTCGTCCAAGAATACCTTTGTGAGCTTAGTGGAACGCTGGACTCCACGAGAGGAGTATCGGCTCAAATCGTCTTCGAATATACGTTCGATTCGGCCTTGATGTATGGTAACTTCGTGCAGAAACCGCGCTGGGACGGCAACATCTGGCACGATAGATGTCCTTTCCACTGTCCGTATTCCATTCAAGGTAGCTGGATTATAGAATGCCACTTGCCACATCTGACAACCTTCGGTCAGGATCTCATCTGCCAACCCCAAACTCTTCAGTACTTCGAGGGTCCGGGGTTGTAAACCATCTGCTTGGCCTGACTTGAGCGCGGTGGGTTTCGCATCGATGCATAAGAGTGAGGAATCCGAGAGACCGTAGCGTGCGAGGAGAAGCTGGAGAAACAGACCGGCTGGTCCTGCCTAGGGAGGGGTGAGTATGCTCGACCATGCATGGATGAAGAGGTACCTACTCCGGCTATCACGACTTCATACTTCTCTACTGGACCACGTACAGCTGTAGGTTCTGTGGTTAAACGGGGAAGAGGAGGGGCAAAAGAAGGAAGAAGGCGGAGATCACGGGAGGAAGTAGAGTACTCAGTGAAGACGGGCATTTGGAAGGAGGTGGAGGAGATGGATCAAAGCGAAAGTTGAGGATATCTCGCATCCTCCCCTACAATGACGATCCAAGGGCAAGGGCTAGGTAGGGACTGTCCCTCTTTCCCGAGATCTCGAGCCGGGCTGGACTGCACCCGCAATGCGCATGTTGAAGCTGAATCATGCTGAGTGAGCGCTGAGCAATTCAGAGGAGGAAGTGGGACACGAACGCGAAACGGCCCACCCTGCAAAAGGTCTTTGTGGTCTTTGACGACGTAATAGGTACATAGGTACATCGGACCAAGATTTCGGACAATGCAATGCTTCTGTCCAGCCTCAAGTTTGACACGACATCTCAAGTCATGCAGCCTTGTGAGGACGGCCCAGTTGGTTTATCCCAGGAGTATTTCCGTTCCGACGTCCAGAAGCCACATTCATCCAGAAAAGCGAGTGGAGAGGCTCCTCCCCGGCTAGCCCTCTTATCAAAAGAAATATCTCCGTTTCGTGAGATACTTATTCCAACGACATCTCTCTGAGTGAATCCTCTCCCAGCTGGCTAGTGCCATGAGCGCTTGGAGTGAAGCTCGCCGTGTTTGTGGCGGATGTCTGGTCCCGGAAGCTCCCGCTGGGGCAGGTTGCCAGCATCTCAGCGATGAGCACTGGTGAACGAGGAGCGGGCGTCAAGTGATTCTGCTCTCTTCCTCTCTCTTGCGAACCGTCTCCAGGCTTCCATTCTCGCGCTCAGTTGCAAATGCGTTGTCCTGCGTTCTTTGGCCTCATCGGCTTCCGCCTGATCGTTCTCTGCGACCTCAACTTCCTCGTGGCGACGACGGGAGAGTGCCTGGCTGCTTTGTCTCATCGCCCAGTCTTGATGCTCGTTCTATTCTTCGATCCATTGCAACGGATTCAACCCATGCCTCGTTCGAGTCTGGTCGCGCTTTGGTAGTGGCTTCTCGGTCCACCTATGACGCCTTGACCTTGGGCGCTCACCATCTCGATTTAGCTTGTGGTGTTTTCCACGGAGGGTGTGGTGTGATGCACCAAGATGTCTCTTCACGGGAGAGAGCTGGTTCCAGACTTGGAAGCCTCTTGAGTTGGCCAATCTCTTTTGCGTTGGAGAGACACACACACACACACACACACATACTCGACCCATGACGGTGATTACTAGCCAGCAGCCAGCAGCCAGCAGCCAGCAGCCAGCAGCCAGCAGCCAGCAACCAGCAGCCAACAACCAGCGTGCCCCCAAAAGGAGGGCGGATTTTCTCATGTCCCGGCGTCCTATGCATTATAATCGCTCACGGACGCGATCGCATATCCCGCCCCCCAGGTGGTGTGGGGCCTTTGACCAGCCCAGCACGCTGATGTGGGTGAAGAAGGCCAAAGCCTGCGCCTACTGACTTGCGGGGAAAGTTAACCCTCAACCAACCCCCCCCCCCCGGGCTGCTCTCCACGCTTCGACCTTAAACTTCACGTTCCCTAGGGAATCCTCCTTTTCTTCACAGACTTGCTTCCCATAACTCGATTCAGAGTTATTGGCTTCGTTTCAGCCACCACTCTCTCTTGTCGACATTCCCTCTGCTTTCTTGGTGATGCAATGCCTTCAAACCTCTCTCGGCCGGATAACGGTGGCCCCACCCACAGCAAGAGCGTTCAGTGCAGTATATGTTCCAAACGGTTTTCAAGGACAGATCACTTGAAGAGGCATCAATTGCGGCGTAAGTCGTCTTCTCCATCGGCGACGGTGAATCTGATAGACGTCAGACTCGGGAGTCAAGCCTTATTCTTGTATCTTTTGCGGTGATGGCTTCACCAGGAGGTTAGTGTTTCTTCTTCAGCAGAACCTTGGCAACTCACCAAGTTAGTGATAACCTGCGGGATCACTATCCAAGTTGTTCCCAGAGACGAAATCGCCAAATTCCAGAGGCTGCCAGAGGTGGAAGGCGTTCTCATGCTTGCGATTCCGTGGGTCATTTCCAATGACGTCGAGTCTATCTGACGTCTACAGTGTACCTCTATGAAATTGGGATGCGATGGCAAAAACCCATGCAATACATGTCGCCAGAAGAATATCGAGTGCACCTTCTCAAGATTGGAATCGAAAGGCTTGGTGGTGAAAAATGAGAGTGAGTCGTGCCTCATCACGTGAGACTCCTTTCTCACAATATCAGCACCGAGAATGCAAGACAGCAACTCCGACCGTGGATCGATCAGTTTTTTGCTCAACGCTGGAACGGCGTCATTCATCGACTGCTTTAGACTTCCTTCTTCCCACGAACGGCGCAACCTCTTTAACTTTCGCAACGTTCAACACCCGGGATCATCCGGAATCGAACATTTCAGCGGATCTGAAAGCGGAAGCGTCAGCGCTTTTTCCAGTATGGACAATGAGTCGATAGACTGGTCACTCTTCGATGATGAGAACCTCCATCGTTTTCTATCTTCACCTTTCTCATTCTCCAACGAAGCTGCCCCGCCCCTTTCCAACATACCATTTCCTGGAGAATGGGAACCCGCAAGTGTTCAAAGCGCCGCGATTGTGCAAGCCATACTCGAAAGAGCAATGTATCTGCAAGTTAGCCCACAAGAACAGGCCAACATCTCTCAGCACTTGAATTTCATTTTTACCCCTTCTCGAATTCAGAAGTTCGTGCAAGTTGCCTTTGAATTCTGGCATCCTCACTGCCCAATTCTCCACACACCATCGTTCAATATCGAAACGGCACCATTACCTCTATTAAGCGTGGTTACTGTTATGGGTGCACTCTACTCGAAAGACGACCAAGATGTCGCCGCTGCGAAATTCATCCTCGATCTAGTAGAGTTTTATGCGTTTTCCATCGACGACATGACTGAAGAATTCGAGATACGGCAAATGATGCGCTCCGATTCTGTGCTTTCGAGTCCATTGGCTTTACAGCATCTCCAAGCTGCCTATATCATTGCTTGCGTACAGTTTTGGGCTGGCTCGATGGTATCACGGAAACGGGCGATAGACACTCGTTTCGGAGCCGTTGTGAAGGTAAATTATATCTCTTTACCCTCTTTGAATTCCGATAAGCTTAAAATTCCTTTATAAAGTCTACTTGAAAACCAGAGCATATAAGATATCTCGTCATTTTCCTCTAATTGCGAACTAACAAACGAATAGGTTGCGCGGCGACTCAACCTCACAAAAGCGCGGCACGATTTCTCAGACTCACAAAATGAGCTATTATGGATTCAAAGGGAGTGCCAAATCCGCCTGATAAGTATCATATCACTCTTTGACTCCGCTCTTCTCTTTTTCGCCAACTACCCCACCCGGCTCTTCTTCCCTGAGATGAAATTCGACCTCGCATGCGAAGAGCGCCTTTTCAATTCTCCGCACCCTTTTACAGAACCAGGATTTACTGCAAGTCGCAACTTGACAACTGCAGACGCTTTCCAATACCTGTTTGGGAAAGGAGTTGTCGGTGGAAATGTAGGACCCGTGGTGGGTGGCAACAAAGGCAATCCACTCGGTCTGAACCCTACAGATATGTTCCTTTTAATACACTGTAAGCCATCTCTCTGCTTTTGAATTCTAATTGCTAATGAATATAGTACTCTATGTCTACACTCACACACAAATGACCCTTTTCTCGCCTTCGATCCCTCCCTCACCCCGCCCGCCACACAATGCTCTCCTCTCCTTAGCATCGAACTCTGGCTCTTCAACCCCACAGCCATCCACTCTCGCATCAAGCTCAAATCACTCGAGTTTAAACTCCAATCCCGCTGATAATATAGCACAAATCAAAGCCGCCCTCGCCAAATGGCACGCCCTCTGGGTTAACATCCGCGCCAACACCACGAATGCCGCCTGGGCCAGTCTCGGTTTCTTCCGGAACGGCTACAACTACTGGCTCATTACCCAATTAGTAATAAGTAGTAAAGGGAGTCCAGAAGTATTGATGGGCATGGAAGTAGGTTGTGAAGATACCCTTGGGATGCTACGAAGCCTGCTCCGAGAAGGGGGAGGAGGAATGGAAGATTTACGGAGTAGATAATACCACATCAGCGCAATATAAAATGGCCAACCAAGACTTTAGAGCACATGTACAGTATTTGTCAACATCTTGATGCTACATGATCTCGCTCAGACCGCGATCTACACGAGGGCAAGGACCGCTCCACATAATAGGAAGGTTATAGGGTTAGGGTTCGTCCCACGGCCCCACCTCCTCCTCTCCGTCGTCCCTTTGTGCTGGCTTCTATTTTTACACTTGCGCTTGTTCATACGGAGGTTAAACGGGTTACACCGCAGGTGAGATTAACCCGAGACGTGAGGTGCGGAGCGGGAGAGAGGCTGAGTTGGGGGGTTGGATCTCGGAGCTTTTGTGCTTCGGAGCTTTCTGCATGTCACCTCGACGTCTGCATATAGTAACTCGCTCCTCTACCAATGGGGGCGCGCGGATGACCAAACGCCTCTGGACCTCTCGCATCGGGCGGCGAATAAAAAGAAGCATTGTCTCAGCTCGTCTACGGTATCGAATCTGTGTTTCACGCGTAGATCATCTCCCTCTCCTCGGCGACATGTATCGCGGTTGTCGGGACCGAGGGGAAACGCTTCTCGTCCACCACCACCACCACGGGTTGCCCTCTCACATTTACACTGACCTCCACGGCCTTCTGGCTGGCTTTCTTCTGGTCTTCAAACACAGATCTTTCTTCCAACTCGATCTTGGGCGACTGGAAAGGGCGGAATGGAATATCCTTCATCTCCTTCGCATCTACCAGTTCGGTGGTGGTAATCTCGACCTCGCCAGACAACTTGCCCTTCTGCTTCTCCCGTTCCGACGTCCAGACGAAACTGTGCATCTGATTGACCACCTCGAGCATACTTCCCCCATCAATCCTCTTCGCTAGCTGAAAAGCCGTCTGTCCGCGCTCGTCCTGCGCGAGGACATCCGCCCCCGCACGAATGAGATTCTTCACCGCGTGCGTGGACTGCTGTTGAATGGCTTCAAATAGCAGTGTTTGCAGACCCACTTTACTGCGATCGATATGGGCTTCTGCTTCGATGAGGAGGATCGCTAGGTCGTATTTTTGGTTCGTGTAGGCGATTGCTAGGGGTGTGAGGCCGAATCGATCTTCAACGTCGAGAGAGGGTTCGTGTTCCAAGAGGACTTTGGCGGCCGATGTGTTCCGGTATACGGCTGCGAGGTGAAGAGGCGTCCGGTTGCATTTATCGGGCGTATCGAGATGGTGTTGTGATGCTGAGAGGAGATCTCGTAGGATTTGCACGCCTAGCTCTTTCTTCTCGTCACTGTCGCTGTTGTCTATGATTGCGCAATGAAGCGCTGTATTTTCCGTGCCAGGCTCTTTGAGGGTTAGTTGCATTGGGTCGGCGGCGATGGCGGAAGAGATGAGATGCGAATGTTTGAGTGCTGCTAGAGACCAGAGGGGAAGTTGAGCCTCTGATGTTGGGGGGTCGATGTGTTCGTGTGGACATTTCTCTTTGCAGAGGTCGACTACCTCGTGATGGCCGTACTGCCAGGCTATTTCAATGGGACTTCGGCCCTGAGAATCTCGACGAGTGATATCAGCGCCGTTCTCGAGGAGGAGAGAAGCTGTTTCGACTTCGCCAGATTTGCAGGCGCTGTGAAAGGGCGTCATGCCAATCGTATCAGGTTTGTTTACTGGTACATTCTTCTCCAATAACACAACGAGAATTTCTCGGTGTCCATTCTCTGCTGCATAGTGCAATAATCCTTTACCGTCCTCGTCTGTGCAGTCTAGATCGAGTCGGAACTTGAGCATTGTTGAGAATGCTTTAAAGCTACCCGCTTCGACGGCTCTTAGCATGGCCGTTCCTCCTGTTGAGTCCTCAAGATTGGGGTCTGCACCGTGCCGTAGGAGTAGCTCTACTACCTCCCAATGATCACCATCAGCTGCCATGATCAATGCTGTTCTGTTCATACTGTGCTCTTGAACATTGACATCAATATCTGAAAGTTCCAGCATAGCTTTCACAACCTTAGTTTGCCCTTCAGATGCTGCTATGGCCAATGCGGTGACTCCATCAGAATCTTGGAAGTTGATTGCCAGATTTGGATGTTTCGCTATAGCAATGGCAATCTCTTGATATCCAAAATCGACCGCTTCCATGAGTGCAGTCCGATTGCAATTCAACGGATTGATCTCGTTAACATGGACCTCTAAGCCGCGAAGTTGTGGATCAAGAAGTAATTCCACGATTTTTGTATTCCCGCGAAATACCGCTTCAGAAAGTGCTGTCCTGCCTCTACCACTAACTTTATTCATATCTGCGCCAAACGACAGGAGATACCGAGTAACATTCTCATTTCCTCTGCGACATGCGTACATTAAAGGCGTCTGACCATAAGTGCCTTCTCTGACATCCAAATTCGAATAATCCAAGAATGGAATCGTAGCCGCCAAGTCAAACCAAGCACATATATGCAGTGGGTGGATTGTTCTTCTGACGTCCCAGCGATCGTGCTCGTGAATATCGGCTGCCCATGCAGCTTGAATATAAGCGTCTAGACGCGATTGGTCGTTGACATATTTCACAGCTGCTGCCTCGACCTCTGGACCTGCTTCTCGTACATGATCACCCCAGTATTGGAGCGCGTAGGAAATGAATGGATGTGACTCTTGTTTGGCGGGGAATTCTTCGATATTCTCACAGGGTCGAGAGAAGGTGTCGAGACTTAGGTACCACAGGCAGGTATTAGCAAGGTCGATCTCTGCTCGGTCAAACCATTGCTTCCAGGTCTTCTCGAAGTATTCTTCTAGCGTTCGGTGATCGAGTCGGACTGTAGCTTCTTTGTCTCTGTCTATCCGGATGAGACCTTTGGTCAGATTGAGGATAGTTTGTCGAGCTAACTCGCCATCGGGGTCGTATTCTTCATCACCCTCTTCTGTAGCGAGCGCATGTTGTAGTTCCTTCAATGTAAGATTCCTATGCGCTCTGGCTACCACAGACAAGATATGAAGTGCAGTAGTTTTCTTCTCGCCTTCTTGTGCCAGAATACGAACTTTCATGTCTTCTTCGTACATCTTGTCAATCATATCAGACAGATTGTATCTTCCCTTCTCCATGTCTGTCACCGCTTTCCTAATCTTCTTCTTTGTCATCTTGCTTCCTAACGACTTGGTATACTGTTTGGCTAAAAGAAACCTTCCGTCAACGTTTTTGGCAATCGCAGAAACGATTTCTTCAAAAAGCGTGGGATTTTCTCGACATTCGTAGCCAAGGACGCTTCCTCCGCGCATGGCTAGACTCGTGTCTTCGTCTTTTGGAGGCATCTGATCTTTGATTGTGGCTCCTACGTAGAGTTTCAAATCTTCTTCGGGTGTGTAGATGGTAATATCAACACTATCCTTGGCCCGGAATTCATGTAATGAGTCCCTCGGGCATACTTCATTTTTTTCTTTACAGTCTTGGCACAAGTCGACCCGGCGCCTGTTATCTTGAGGGCATTCTGTACAGTTGTAGAAGAAGCTCAAATCCTCTTTATCACAAGCATCACAACTTATTAGGATATTAGTTCGGACTTCATCCGGTCTGGTGGTCGTGAGAAGCTTTACTCTTCCACCCGCGAAATCCCGGAGGTTCTTCTCGACCCATCTGCGGATTTCATCAGACGTCTCGTCTAGTGCATCAACGATGATGAATACTGAATCAGGAATCGCCATTTCTTTCTCCAAGAGATCTCGAACCTCGGTTTCCTCCGGCGCGGGAATATCGAAACGTTTAGCTTTTTGATAGACGTCGACGATGGCCGGATTAATGCCATCTTCTCGGTACTGTATCAGCTGCTTCAAAAGACTTCCCAGGAGATTCTTGACGGAATGAGGGGTGGATGGCTTCTTCTCGAGGAAGAGACAAAGTACAGGATTTGGTTTCATTTCTTGCATCAAATGATTTGCGGCAATGGAAGCGAGGACAGTCTACAAATGTCAGCTGACATACGTGAATGACGGCTTCAGTAACGAACCTTTCCAGCTCCGCTCTCTCCGTAACAACGAAGAGTGTCGAATTTGCCTTCTTTCCACCATTTGAACTCTTCACTATTGAGAAACCACTGGCCGGTCCTTGCCGAGTTTTCAAAGTGATGTCTCTGTATCGCTTGAAAGTCGAGTGGCGATAACCAACGTTCGATCTCCTTCCGCAGAGCAACGTCTCTCAACTTTCTGTTCGTCTCTCGCTCAAGTTGAAACTCGGATATCAGAGCATTCATACTCGTATTGGTGTCTCTTGATATGGTGATATTGGCCGCATCGAGGACAGCCATGATACGAGTGTAGAAGCCATCAATAGCGACAAAAAACTTTTCCAGGTCATCTTTTTCCGAGTGCCACTTGAAGTTCTTCAGCTTCTGTCTAAATCTTGTTTCTTTAAGCTTCAGCGTCTCTAGCATCCTTTTCACTGTCTTTTCTAGGCCCAAGAGGGGAGAGTTTGGATTTTGAGCTGGGTCGAGACGCCTGACCCAAGCTTGCCCTGGATGAAGCTTTTCGACGGCCAGACATTCGTCCAAACACTCCTTGACTGTGGCAACACATTCCAACCGTTGGAGAAACTCGCCGCGCTCGCTGTCGGCTTTGATGACATCTTCCGCAAACCTCCAGGCTTCTTTGAGACCATCGAAGATGGCGATACTACTTGCGATAACACTGAGGGGATCCATGTTGATTGTGACCGGCTCAAGACTTGAGGAGAAGAGAGTCTTGTCACGGCGTCGACGTTTCTCAAGATCTGATACTGCCAAACCCCACGGCTGTCAGTGCGCTGAGACTCGGCCGTCAGGTTGCAGTCTTCGGACGATTCACAGTTTTTGCGCAAGGCTGTTTATGGTGGCTTCGAGAAATGGGATTTCTCTTATGCACTGTGCCGCACTGGTCAGCCGTGGAACGAGCCACGACCGCTGGTTGGGCTGCTTGGCATTCCCCTGGCCGTTTGACTCAAGGAGCGGGACGGCCCCAGAACCAAAGTCTGCGAGGCTGGTCCAGTGAAGCAGGCATGGGCAGTGGCGTTTACCACCAGGACTCGGGTGATGGGCTAGAACAAGGCATCCACATGCACACCTTTTCCTCGTTGAGGCGCACTCTTCTATTCCTGAGTCCCCAGCCTCCTCCGTTTTGGGTGCGGGTTCGGATGGAAATAAGATGAGGGAGTGAAGAAAGTCGGGTTTCACACAGGGGTTGACAGCCATGCGCCACCAACAGATCTGTGGCGATGGCATCTCCTGATCGAGATGTACGACGATGGGCAAACATCTGATGCTCTTTGGGTTCCTCTTCGTATCGTGCCAAGTCACCTCAGAGATGTCTCACGCAAATCATTATCTTCTCTCGCACAGCAACCCATCCAGACTCTGCTGCGTCTTGAGCCAGCGAGCAATTTGCCTCCCATCTTTTGGGGGCCAAATTGTTGGCCGTCAGCCTTAAAATCTGCACCAGAGCGGCTAAAATACACTGTGCCAAACACACGGGAAGCTCGACCCGGTCAGCACTAGGAGTCCCGACTGTAACTCTAAATTGGACAGTGCTGTGCCTCCCTCGACTCGATCCAAGCTCGAACGAGAATCAAATTACACAATCCTTTGGCGCGTCTGCCTTTTCCGTCGCCATGTCAGGACTCTCCTTCGTTTTCGACCTTCTCTCCTCGTCGTCTCACTCAGTCAGTCTCTACTGCGGCTCGAATACACTCGCTCCAGCGCAATGCCTCGACTCTCACCACTCTTCCATTTATTCCTTTTATGCTTGTCGACAGTATGCGCAACGCCAGCTCCGACGTTGACGGAGCGAGATGCCCCTCCTCCCCAGTCAACCGCATGTGGAGACATTGTCAACTCTGGAAGTAGGTTTTGACTTCTCTATGACAGACGCGACTAAAATACAGTAGATTTAGTCTTCCAAGCCAGTGTAGTCTATGATTGTCTCAATTCAGTACCTTTTAATCCTGCAGTTGGCAGTCGTTTCATCGCATACTACAACGATACGCTTAAATTCCAGTCGACCCTAGCATATCTCAAGAATCCTCCGGCAAGTTATCAACAACCAGCGACAGACTTATTAGCAGGTCTCGAAGCGATTCAGGTAAAGATTGACATCGGTGGTTACGCCAACCAGTATCAATTTGAAGTGGCTCTTCAAGCATTACTGTACAGTGCACATGATGCTCATGTCGACCTTTTTGCTGGGGTTCTGGCTGCATTTTCTTTCGGTACTCAATATTCAATCGTTAGTCTTTCTCTGGACGGAGTCCAGCTCCCAAAGGTGTATCTCTCAGACGATATCAATGCCGGCTATGCGCCGTCAGCAATTACAACCATCAATGGGCAAGATGTTATCGAGTATCTCAAAGTATTTGGCACCCAAAACTCGCAAGGGAGTCTGGAAGCGAATTCAGAGTTCAATCAATTGATGACAGCTCCTGCTCAAGACATTCAAGCATTCTTCAATGCTTGGGGTGGAGGAGCAACCTTCTATCCAGGAGACACATTGACCATTGTTCTTGAAAATGGAACATCAATCAGCACACCTTGGCTTGCTGTTTACAACAGCCCTGGAAGCACTGGTCCCCTCGAGACTGGTGGTGACTTTTATAATTTCTTCGTATTGGGATTCTATCCCGCTTCATATGATCCTTATGCTGCGTCCCCAGGGTCAGCCACAACCACTGCTGCTGCATCTTCAACCGTCGTCGCCGCTGCTGCTACCTCGACTGCGGTTTCAACTCCTGGATGGGGGCCTGATAGTGGGTATCCCCAGGTGCCTGATGTGGCCCAGCAAGATCTTGGGACTTTTGGTGGTGGTTGGGTTTCTGGCTATTTTCTCAAAGAGCAGAAGATTGCCGTTTTGAGCCTTCCGAGCTTCGAAGAATCTGGATCATCGGTTAACACGTTCTCCTACGCTGTCCAACAATTCTTTCTTCAGAGCAAAGCGGCTGGAATGACCAAGGTAGTTGTCGATCTACAGCAAAATTGGGGAGGAGATGCTCTTTTGGCTTTCGATACCTTTAAGCAATTTTTCCCAACGATAAATCCTTTTGGCGGAAGTCGCTTGCGTGCCCATAACGCAGTAAATGCTATGGGTGAAGCCATCACTGGATATTGGGACAGCCTGACTCCTGACGATGACGATTACTATAACCTCGCCTCGGATGAGTTCGTTTCGTCCATCCGTATCAATGCTGATACGGGTGCCAATTTTACTTCGTGGAGCGAATTTTTTGGACCTCATCAATTCAATGGAGATGAATTTACTACAGTCGTAAGTACCTAACACCTATATGATTGCTACCACTGACCGCAATCCAGCAACAATACAACCTTTCCAGTTACATCTTTGACGCAGAATCTGTTAATGACTTTGATGAGTATTTTGCTGTTTATGGCTTCGCTGGCAATCCAGCGAACGTCAGCCAACCGTACGCAGCAAAGGATATCATCATGCTCTCCGATTCTCTTTGCTCATCAGCATGCTCATTATTTATGGAGATGATGAACCATGAGGCCGGAGTGAAGACTGTAGTGGCTGGTGGATTGCCATATAACGGACCCATGCAGGCTCCTGCCCTTAGCCGTGGAGCAGCTGAGTACGATGTCGTCGATGTTCTCGACAGCAACATTGAATACGCCCAATTTATCCTCCAAGATGAAAACGAGCCTTTTGATTTCCTCCCCAATAGAACGGAAGCGTTGGGCGTCTACGTTACATTCGCCAGCATCAATCTCCGTGATCAGATCCGCCGCGACTCAGACGTACCACTGCAATTTGTCTATCAAGCAGCTGATTGTAGGATATGGTTTACTCCACAGACTTTCTACAATTATACCGCACTCTGGCTGTACGCGGCTGATGCAATCTGGACCAATTCTTCACTGTGCGTGCAAGGCTCCACCGGCTACGCGAGCACCAACACCACCGACACGACTGGACCCCCATCCAGCGTCCTCCCTAGCCAAGCCACGGTGACGCCACCCTCCAGCAAATATGGGGAAATCATCTACGCCATGTTTCAAGCCTCAACCGACTCCCTAATCAACTCCGCTGTCTCGGATGGGGGTAGATTCCGAGATGATGACTTCTTCGAGGGTATAGACTGCCCATGCCCTACAGACTATTTCTGCATGGAAGAATACAAGACATGCGTTGATGGAAAAGATCATTTTGCGCCTGCATGTGTACCCAGATGTTTTGTTTATCCAGGCATCTGCGCGAATAGTGGGTCGTGTATCCCACTCGAGGATACGAAGGGGGAGAGTCAGCAAGAGCTGAAGGTTGCAAGGGGGTATTGTGATCCCCTGCCTCTGTTCTGTCAGGCGCCAAAGGGAGTGGCGAAGGTCAAGCCGGGCAAGGCAGCGCCAGTCAGTAAGGGGAAACACATGTGAGGCGGCTATTATGCATTTACAAAAAATGGAACGGGATTTTGGTGGACGACTATGGATTTGAAAGCATGAACAAGTTTTATGGTAACGATGCATGGAGAAGGAGTTGCAAATAATGGCGTCGGTGCTTGGAAACAGGTAGAACATGAAGAATGTCGTCTCGATATAATTCTGATAATGCTTAAGGAACAAAAAGTAGAAACTCATCACATTGCACAATCTCAATAAAGCTTCCACTTTCCCTCCCCCACTTCCCTCACCACCCTCTCAACCACCTCATCCACATCTTCCTCCTTCAACCCCAACAACTGGTTATCACTCTTCTGACTAAAATTGCCGCCCTTCCCCTCCCGAAAATTACAACCATACAGCACGTCGACCATCCCATGGAAATCACCACCCTTAAACCTCTCCAGCCCCTTTGCAATCGCCTCCTCCACCGGGACGAACTCGATCTTCCAATCCGCATCAGTGGTCTTGGTCACCTTCTGCACGGCCCTCAACATGTCGAGCTGCGACACGGCGAAGGATTGTACGCGCACGAAGCCGTTCCTGAACCTCTCAAGGGAAGAGGGAGGGAGTGAGAAGAGGGCCGCCATGCCCAGCCCGACTTGGGGGAGGGTCGAGGTGCTGATGGAGACGGTGCCTGCATCGTAGAGGCGCGCCGTGCGGGCGAGGATGTCGATGCCGAAGAAACCGCCGCCGAGCGACTGGTGGTGTTAAGTGATGTTGTGGGTGAGTAGGTTGGGTTTAGGTGAGATAGGAGCAGAGGAGCAGAGAAGGGATGGGACGGGAACCTACGAAATCAAACCACAAGCCAGAGCAGTAAGCAATAAAACTACTCGTGCCAGACTGCTCAATCTGCTTCTGCAACACCTTCTTGCCGCCAAGAATATGAACAGAATTATTCATCTCCGCAGCGTCGGGGGATGAATCCGGGCCATATTCATTGGGGACGATCCACTTGACGCCGGCCGCGATGGCCGCATCAATGAGGATGGGCTGCAAGGTTTTGGGGGCCTTGGTGGAGAGGACGATGATCAACACATCTTGGTTGTGGAAGGCGGATTGCAGGAATTCGGCAGAGTCGTAGGATCCTTTGAGGACTTTGACCTCCGAGGGGAAGGTGGCTTGGCTGTCTGAACGAGAGACGGCCGTTATCTTGAAGGTGCCGCGGGCGAGGAGGGAGGAGAGCATCGGTGCGCCTGCGTTGCCGGTTCCGCCAATGATGGCGATGTTTTTGACTGCGGCCATTGTGGGTGTGGAAGAAGAGGAGTTGATATTGGATCTGGATCTGTGTATGGAGAGAAGTGGAAAGATGCTGAAGCAAAAGGTAGGGAGTTTCTTACTTCTTATAGCCTTTCCATCTCAGTATTCTCGGCAAACTCGAGGCGGATGTAAACAAGGGGGGGGTTAAGTCCGGAGGGTATAGAGGTAAGCGAGGAACCCCTAAATGAAGCTCGCCAATTAGAGACGCTGAAAAAGGTCGCTTGGTCGGCTCCCACGCTCGGCCATCTCACCGGACTGCCAAAATATCCGATGTTGAATGGGAGGTTGACCTTTGTCGGCGGGAAAAATGAAAGGCCTACCAGATCTATTTGGCATATCTGAGGCGTGAGTGACATGCGAATGGAGAGAGTTGCAGTGGAGATGGATCCCATGGAACCGGAATATCTCTCCGGACTCAACACGTGATGCGGGGATGCGCTTCCAGATTGAATTTGATGACTAACTATCGAGGCCCAACCTACAATCCTACTTCCCTCATAATTCTCACATCTGGGAAAATGCCTCCTCCTGTACAGATTTACAATGGACCCTATCCCGCCAGCCCTACTCGGAATAAAGCAGCACCGCTGAATAGAGAGATCCAGCTTCCATTGACGCCTCCTACTACCCATGAGTGGTTTCCTCCCGGATCTGCTGTAGATTCTGCCATACAGTTATTCCGACTGCATCAACAGCATACCTTGGTAGATGCATGGACATCCATTTCGCTGAAGCCAACAGAATACGAGCGCTTTCTTGCCCAGCTGGAGCAGCATCCAGGTCTCTTTACTCACGCCGACAATAATATCAGGTACATTCCCAAGTCGGACCAAAGGTGCCACCACTAACAATCAAAGATTCGATTACGATCCCAGGTCCATGCTCTTATCGGTTCGCATGCCGTCTCCAGTCCACGAATTCTTTACCGCTTCTATCACAGAGGAGATTCACAAGCAACTCGAAGACATAGGCCGCAGTGGAGAACTGTGTGCAGATTTTGCTGCTCGGATAGCCAATGGAGGTTGCGCTCGAATATATCTCAGGGAGGATACGCCAGATAGAGATAGCCAAGGCACTAGAGTCATTCACAGACGCGAACCCGACGCGCAGTTCCAACACCGAGATGCGGAGTACCCTGGCGTTGTTCTAGAAATATCCTATTCACAGGATGGAAAAGATCTACAAAAACTTGCGTGGGATTATATTCAGTACTCGAATGGAGACATCAAAGCGGTTATTGGTATCGACATCGGATATAACAAGACAAAGGAGGCAACGTTGTCGGTTTGGCGACCGCGATACATTCACGAAGATGGGCAGGAGCTGGACATCCTTGAAGCTGAAGAAACGGTTAAATCCCAAGTATTTTTTGGTTATTCAGGAACAAAGACAGAGACTAATCTTGAGAAGTCATTTCGGGCTACCGATGGATCCTTTCACAATTCGACTAGCATCCTTCGTCTTGATCTCGATGATTTCGCAACCGACGAAATATCAACAAATTCAAATCTAGAACGCTCGAGTGGTATTGAAATATCATACAAAATGCTTGCGGATTTTCTCAATATGGCCGAGGAGATGCAAAAGGTGCGAGAGCCAACGCAAGGGGCAAGAAGCCAGAGTGTTAAGTCGAAGCGGAAAACACGGAAGCGGAAACGCAGATCATCTTCATTGGATCAGCTTTAGGTCTGAGGATGAGGCACTGCATCTGAATCAAGAGGCAAAGGTTGAAGAGAGGACCAATGCAGCGGACAGCGACTTCACCTATGGGACTTAAGAGGAAGCTCGTGATTATCAACGACGTAGTACAAGGCAAAATCTCGGAGAAGCTTGAGTGTTTATTCTCCCAAATCTTTGAGCTGCTGTTACTATCCCTTCGCAGACGACGACCTTCCACCCCAAACGGCGTGCTTGCCAGGGCAGAGCATGATTTCGCTTTAGAATCCGCGGTCTATGTCCAGCTCGACGAGAAAGTCGGCGGCAGCTTGATACCCCAGCCCCATAGATATTTGCTCCTTGTAATGGTATAGGGTTAGCAAGGCTCGGTACGTATGTTCCAGATAAATTAACAGCGTTAGATGAGTTATTGACTAGGCCTTGGTACTAGAACACTCTCCGTAAAATACATTATCTTCTCTCTAATACACGATCTTTACGGTCCTTGACTTATCGCTGGAGCACCAGAACAGGTCTATCGCCTTCAATCTCCTAGAGGAAATTAGAGGCATGCAACTATCTGTACGGGTATGGGTGGAGCTAAAAAGTGCTGCGTCTCGTGGGATATATTCATAAGCTCTTTCGCAGAATTGCTGCTACTGCACTGGAAAGTCCGCCCAAGGCTTCAACATGGTCGGGTAGGGCTTGTTCTTGGGACTGGTGATGGAGCCCTCCGTACTGAGGCTCTTGTCCGTCTGGATACGGAATGGTTTCGAGAGAAGTGTATGGCAGGCACGTATATATTCTTCGAATGTTGTAGGTCTTGCTGTCTTTTCTTCAATCTGAGCGCGAGACTCAGCTTCTTGTCGATTTCTCTACTCTTCTAAAAGCAACTGCTCTAGACGCGCAAAATCTTAGTCTCGTCGTGACGACAGTCTGTAGATATGTGCCTGTGTTGAGTTAATAACAAGGATCAAAACCCTATGTTAACTTGGCTGCACTACTACGAGCTAGCAAAGAGAAGAGTGGGTACGTAAGGGCTCAGCTCAGGACTTCCTCAGGTCATGCCGTGCACCAGGAGGTGCATGACAGTGTGAGGAGGGTGGCATGGAATGAAGAAAGGTGTGTCAGTGCCTATCACAAGTCACTACACTCTTAGCTTATATCGTGCTGCAGGAGTTTGAGCGCCTACTCCAGTATCTCATGCCTTTGAGGACTAATCCATCTATATGTTTCCGTATTATGACCCAAGAGTTTTAACCAATACAACGTTGCTGAAGCCAACAATTTATGGTTCACTTGGTTGAGAAGATAGATGATCTTTCAGTCCAACAAATCTTCTTGACCACCTCTTCCGGTGTCTTCAACCAATTGATCCTTCAACGAATCTATCTCCTCCTTCGCCTTGACGCTCGAGTAATCCTTTGCGTTCTCAAAGTCAATGAGACGCACAGTTCCACTCTGTTCGTCTACTAAAAAATTGTGCCTGTTGAGATCCCAGTGAACAATTCCGAGAGTGTGCAGCCGCCTCACTATAGATTCACATGCCGAAATGTCCTCTATGCGCGCCATTCTGCCTTCTAGCTTCTCAATAAGCATGCCCATGACCCGTCCGTCCTCGGTGAGATGGCCAAAGAAAGCAGGAGATATCACTGCAAGATCCGGATATTTGAGTTTGTCTTTCTCGAGCTTCTCATAGACACGGGTTTCCTTTTCCACCAGCCGAATCTCGAACTCAAAGCGCGCAATTTTTGCGACAACCTCCCATTCAACGATGCGGACACGGGCCCCGAAACGACCAGTCTCTTTGAGCCCAAGGACGTCAAACATTTGAGGGTGCCAGATCCTGGTTACGGCTTCCAAGGGCTTCCACGAAATGGTACAGGTTGGTGTACCATCTGCGCTGCGTGCAACGTTCATCGAGGTCCAGTTGCCTGGTGGGACGGGCGGAAGATTTTCGAGTAGAGCAGGTGGGAAAGAGAGAATTTCATTGAAGTCGTAAACACCTGGTTGAACCACGATGTATTTCACTTGGTTGTTGATTTGGATCCTATACTCACTCTGTGTCGCCATCAACTTCCATTGAAAGGACCTTCTTCATCTCTTTCATGTTGGCTTCTTGCTGGCGTGCCATTGTGGGGTAGGGATTATAATGTGCCAAATGCATGCCTTTTGTCTCGTTCTATCATCGTTGGACAATTGTAGAACGGAGAGGCTTTAGAAAATTGAAAACGAGTTTTGAGTGAACAAGGACATAAGCGGTTGCTAATGTGGATGCAGGGTTTTGCTCGTCCATTGTTGGTGTGTCGCTTTGGCTTTTGCACTGCCCTTCGACTTGGTATGGAATATACTGCTCCACTACAAGGATTACCGACAATTGGTCCCTTCGAGACAATAAAAAGGCTTATAAATATCTAGCACCGCCTTCTTCCAGTGAATTTGCGCCACTAAAAGTGGCTGTTCAGTCTCAATTATTTTCCTTCCATTTTCTCTCTTGTCGTAGCATGTGTGGAGAGAATCAAAAACTTACGACTCAAGCGCATGCTCCCCCATGTTCCATTAGGCCCTCAAGAGTTGAAGTAAACATTTCATTAAAGAGCATAAAAGCCTTCTGTCATAATATAGCGCCATCTTGGTAGTAAACATATTAACCCCAACGAAAATAAGGCATATCTATACTATATCTTGATCTCCTGCGCATGGTCCACTTGTTTCACAGAGTGGATCGCATTGTCATTTACATTATCCACACCGATATGAGCATGGTGCACATCTTCAACGTGCAACAGATCGCCACCTTTCTCGATATGGTTGGCACCACCAAAAAGAACGTCGACTTCCTCAAGCGGGACACCTTTCGTCTCTGGGATGATGAATATGACGAAAATTACGAGGAAGATATTCGTCGTCATAAAGAAGAAAAAGGATTTCCTATGGAGATGTTAATGTTGATTTGATATTAGGAATGGGGAGACGTACAGCCCACAGTTGGCGTAGAAAGTAGGGAAAAATTGGTTGAAAATACACTGGGCCACGTTCTGCATTTGTGAGCACATCCCTACGGCTTGGGACCGAACGTTCATGGAGAAGATTTCCGATGTCCAAATCCATGTAGTGGCGCCCCAGGACGGCTTGTAGAAGAAGATGAAGAGGAACAACATAGCAACGATGGCGATGCCGACTGGCTCGCTCTTGCCTCCTGCGTTGGTGTTGGGAGTTTCCAGACCAATAATCGGCACGATGAGCACTGTGGATATAAATTAACAGACATCTCGAAACATGAGAGATGAAGTACTCACTGCACATTGCCATTCCAATACCACCAACGACGAACAAGAATTTTCTTCCGAATCGGTCTACTGTCCATGTAGCGTTCAAAGTGAAGAGAATACCCGCGGTGGCGTTCAAAGCGTTGATGAGATTGATGGTGTCAACAGAAGACCATACCTTCTTGTAGATAGTCGAAGAGTACGAGTTCAATGTTCCTTGACCAGAAAGTTGTTGTCCGACATTGATGACGAAAGCCAATAACAAACGCTTTCGAATTGAAGCGTCTTTCCATAGCGCAAGATAGGAACCTGAGATAGCTTCCTTCTCGAATGTGATGGCCTCACGGATAGCCAGAAGCTCGTCCTCAATTTCTTGTTCGGTATCCCGAACTCGTCGAAGGGTATTGCGGGCGTCTTCGATACGATCGCCGTGTTGGATATACCAACGGGGGCTCTCTGGAACGAATGGCAATTGAATGATGATGAGGAGTGGTACCAACATCTGGAATATCACCACCATCTTCCAGTCCCAATCGCCAAGCTTAGCCTTGTGCTTGGAGCATGCGTAGTTTACCCAATAGGCAATGAAGGATCCTACAGAGTAGAACATTTGCCAGAATGACACTGGAAAAGTAAGTATCGCCTGCTGATAAATAATTAGATGGATTGAATACTACTTACTAACTTTTCCACGGATCTCGGCTGGAGTCATCTCACCGATGAACACAGGACCAGCGGCTATAACAAGTTTAGTACGCACTTCAAGAAGAAAAAGGTCATAAGACGCACTCAGAGCCATTCCTTGTCCAATACCAATCAACACACGGCCAAGGATGAAAACACCAATCTTATGCCGAGGAGCGAACGTTTGAATAAGAGTAGCAACGACTGTGGTGAAGCAGCCAAGACCCATCCCCCAGCGACGTCCCAAGTAATCGGCCTGTTTCACAGATGAGAGTCATATTCAAATAACTGAGGTAACCGAGATTACATACCACTGGGCCACCGAGAAACCATCCTGCAACAATCGCTCCGATACTGTACGATGTGTTGATCAATCCAAGAAGTTCTCCTTTCTATCAAGCCATTAGCATCTGCTTCAATACAGCAAGGCAGTCAGGCCATACCGGAGTGTTGAAATATGCTAGCCAATGCTTATTCGTTTGCACAGCATTGAAGACAGCCGCATCATATCCATACAGGACCATGCATCCTGCCGCCAACATGGCGATATACCTGAAATCATCAGAAAGAGTCGATTGAGATTCTCGGGCATCTCACCAATTGTAGACTCTCGTGCGAGATACCATTTTCACTGTTGTTCTGAGGATGAATGATGGATGATGAAGCAAGAACAAGATCTGCAGAGCGCAAGCTGAAATATATGGTCTTTTCTCAAGCACAGATCCTTCCTCTGGGTGTCTTGCTCGAATCTTGGACACCGCAAGAGAGTTGTCAAGTCACCCACCAATCTGAAGAGCCCAGAGCCCGTTCTTCCCCAGATTCGCCCAGGAGACAATGCGGAGAACCCCTAAAACACATTCTAGGCGTCCTCAAAAGATCGCCGTGGCGCTTGTGGGCGGTCGTGGTGGGGATGATTCTGTGGAGAATCTTTTTCCGTTAATCTTCCACCAATTATCAACACTGCGGTGGGACCAAAGCTTCGGACTCCATTTTGCACCTATCCCAGCAAGAGGAAGAGGTCTTTGCCGCGTAAGCGAGGGATTGAGATGAAATTGGAGCCTTTTAAAGAGATGGAGAAATATGTTCAAGTCGCTTTCAGACTTCCTGGGTTTGATTGACCAATGCAGTAAAAGGGGTGTTGAGAAACGCAGCACGGAAGCGAGAAGACTTCAACATGGTTATGCGAGCGAGTACGAGTGCGGAATGGTTTCGGGAACCGGGCTGAGAAACATGACTACTTGTAACACGTGAGCTTAAAAGTATGCAGTTCGAAGTGCAACAAACAAATGCTGTCTGTCATCTGAATGGCGAATTTCCTAACTTAGATATAACGTGATCGCCGCGGAAGTTGAGTCTTCATTTCAAAAGAGTCCTTGCGTGGTGAGGATTTTCCACTGGAAGAAATTGACAGAAAGGCGACAGAAGATTGCTAGGCAAGCAGGTCTACAAAAACAGGTCACTATATATTGGAAGGATAATGCTCACGTGAATCATTCGAGGACTTCCTCGAACAACGATGGCATCCCGATATCAAGATGTAGAGCTAGAGAACCAAATCTGCGATTGTCTATTTAGCAAGCAAGTAATCTCGATCCATATTTCCCCAGCGCTTTCCCGTCACAGCTCCAGCTTTGAAAAGCATCGAAAGAAACAAGAGAGCAAGATCACTTCTTTTGGCCGTAAGCCTTGAGTCGAGGCTCCATCGGAGCGAATTGTTTATCGACACCGCCACGAGGAGGGCCAGTTGGTGTTCCAAAGACTAATTGAGCTCTTAAAGACCAGGACTCGGGGACCTTCCAAGTCTCAGCGACGTATTCGCTGATGGAGGGGTGGAAATGCTGCGTGAAGGTTAGTGAGTCTTCTTCAAGCTCAATGATAGGGAGAGTGCGTACTTGGAGATTGCAACCAAGGCCTTCGTTTGCAAGGGCAGTCCAGACAATGAATTGATTCATTCCCTGAGAGTGCTCATACCCTGATGAAAAATTAGAGATGGTTTTGGGTGATGGAAGTAGGAACATACAGTCAGGATATTTGGCCATGAGGTCTTGGAGAGGTTGTGGGAGACTTTTGGGTGCCGATGAATCCTCAAAGAAGAGAACCTAGAGTATTCAATTAGCCTTTAAGTTGAGATGTTAGGGTAATGCATATACTCACAGTACCATAGGCATCGCGGAACCCTTGTATCTTTGGCTTGTACTGAGCGAAAACAGGCGGAGGCATGTTTTTCTCAGTAGCCACCATAGCAAAATCCCAGAGCTTCTCGTGGTCCTCTCCGAATAGGATAACCGCACGGCATGATTGGACACTGAATGGAGATGGGGAGTACTTGATGGCGTGGGCGACATATGATATGATTCTGTCGTCAGAGATGGGAGACTCTTTGGCGAGTGAGAGGATTGAACGGCGAACTTTGATAGCCTCGAGGAATGAAGTTCGATACGCCATCTTTGATCTCTGTTGTTGATGAGTTGAAGAAGATTTGATTGCTTGTAGATTGAATTCTGTTGGTTTGGAGAAGTGAAGCTGATGTTGCTGAGTGAATGAAGGCGACAGTTGGTCAGCTCAGTGGTATTTAAGTTAGCTCTCGAGACGGTGGGAGGTGGGAGACGAGGGATACAATGGAGATATGCGGCGATAGCTCTCAGCTTCTGCAGGTATGGGAACACGCTGCGCCATTGCTGTGAGGAAAGTGATAATTAAGAGTGAGGAGTTACTAAATACGGTAATAACGGCCGCTCCATGGCAGCTTAATGACCGTGGTACGCATAGGTAAGTGCTACCGAGCCTAAATCCGACGGAGACAAGAAGATATCAGCCCTTGATAGCTAAGCTGCTATTAAGTCAAGCTTTCCACACTTGGATTCCATCCTTCTGGTTTCATGATGGTCAGTTCTGGAGTTAAGGGACTCGGGACTGAAGGAGGCGGCACAGCCCTATGACCGACCACTGGTCTGTGCTGTAGCCACACCCACACCTTGTCGTCCTCGGCGCCCACCGGCTTCCCACAGGAATTATTTCCAACCATGTCATGGAACAAATTCCTCTTCAATGCTTCATTCAATCTAATTAGTTTTACGCCTGATTAAGCAAATATATTATGCCTTCGATAGCTCTGTTCGAGAATAATTTGACAAAGAACGAACCCAAGTCTAAAATATACGCCGTCAACTCCCATCAAAAGGAACCTTTTTCCACCAAAAGTCTCGTCACTTCAACTCAAGTACCGCCCACCAAGTATCCATACTCTGCATTGTCTTAGCTCCACCATCTTTCGCCTTTTCAACCGCCTCTCTAACTCGCGGAATGAAATCCAAAACCTCCTTTCTTTTCTCCTCATCCAGAACCTCTTTCCCAACGTCATTTGCAAACTTCTCGGTAAGAACATACATTGATTCCCAATGGCCATCCATCAACAGTTCCCCTGGTACGAATTTTCCCTGTCTGGCAATTCCCCAACCTGCCTCGTCAGCCAACTTGACCAACTCCTCGGGTGAGCTTGCCGTCCTTATATTCCGCTCATGGTCACCATCATACGCTCTTGGGGTGTGGAGCTGGTGCAGTCGTTTCTGGGCCAGAGACGCGAGGAGATGCGGAACTTGCGCGGGGGTAGAAGCTGTGAACGCGTGCTCGGCGAGGAATATACGTGGGATATTGGCCGCTTTCAGAGCTTGAAAGAGAGAGCGGACGCTCTCTGGACTGGTGAAGTACCATAGGGAGTGGCACATGGTAGCTGCTTGGAAACGATGATCGATTATTGGATCTTGAAGAAGAGTTGGGGCATCTGCGCGCTTAAAATCGATGCGATCGCCTAACGAGGATTTCTTGATATATTCTTGAGCTTGGCCAATTGTGTAGGGACCGCCGTAGGTTGGACTTCCAGGGTCAATTCCAAGTACTGAGCCTGTAGGCCCAACAGCTTGGGCTAGTGTGAGAGTACATTCCCCTTGACCACACCCAACGTCAAGAATTCTATCTCCTGCTTTCGGAGACCATTCTTTAATGAGATGAAGCCGATGTTGAAATTGAGGTACGATAATGGTATCTCTGGCTTGTGGCTTATAAAGGTAGCAGGAAACTAGCTCCTCAAGCTGCGATTGCGTTGATGAATTCATATTTGGATTGCTGATAAACGGCAGTGAAAATAGTTTAGATGAATACTTGATGAATGGTTTGTATGCAAATGGGATATAAAGCAGGAAATTGGCTCAATTTATCATATTCGAGAATGGGTGAGTAACACAGAGAAAGGCGAATAAAGAGTCCAAGTGAGATTAGCACTTGCCTAAATTGGGCTACAAAGCGTGCTGACTATGCGACATGCAGAAATTGACGGAGGACCCGAAGATTGAGTGTAGTACGACTGAAAATTTCAGTAGCTCAAGACCCGTAAGAGGCATTTGAGCAGGATATCGGCTGTTTCGTGAGTCAGAAAACCGACCCCTGTTGAATACACTGCCATCTTGACTGAGTAACATCTGACTATATTTCGACAATCTCAATAGGATGGCCGATATCAGTTATAGACTCATTAACGAGAGCCGCATTTATCAAGAGACCGCCATTTGCACCACCTGGGCCCACCATCAGTCGTGCCCACAAGATGCCCTTGATACCATGCCACACTACCTTGATAGCATCGAACCAAGCAGAACTTGGAAAGAAATCCAATATGACCCCTCCCTTCCTGCGCTTAAGCCTTTCATATGCGCGCTGTCCTTCGTCCCAAAAGACCGCTTCCCGGCCATGTCCTGAATGAACATGCCCAAAAACATGTAGACGAGGTTTAACCAGCCAGATTTCCTCTAGAAGTCCCGCACAACCAAGATTGAGGTCTAGATGATACTGCGGAGGGGTATGTGTAAGGAGAACGTCTGTCTCGAGTGGGATTTGATTTTGCCAAGGCGCGGAGTTGCGATCATATTGGAAACTAGATGAATGGTTAGTCTTTTCCCCAAAAAAAGTGAGAGGAAAATGAGATTACGCAAAGTCACTTCCACCACACTTAGGGATATCAGGCGACCCAAAGAAGTTCAATTTTCTACCACCTTTGAACTTCAATGTAATCTTCTTGCGTTCGAGGTAATGTATAGATCCAAAATTCAATCGCTTGCTCTGATCCTCTGGCTTCCTTGACTTTGGATCGAAGAAACTATCGTGATTACCCGCAATCACAATCTTTTCTTTATGCGGGAGAGAGCTTATCCAGTCGAGTTGCTTCTGTATTTCCTCCACAGTGCCAGCATTCGTCAGGTCTCCACAGTGAATAAGTAAATCGGCATTCGGAACAGAAAGTGTATTTGTATGGGTGTCTGATATGCAGACGATCTTGACTGCTGGCTTATTCCAAGGCGGCCTAAACGGAGGGCCGCGAATCGATAATAGAATAGCATAAATCAACGATATCAAAGCCCGTAGAGGGGATTCTAAGAGCTTGTCTAAGGTCGTGGGAGGGTCCCAAATGGTTTGTCGTCGCGCCCAAGGCCATTGGGAATTGCGCTTAGGCTGTCCATCTGCCATTTTGAACAAATGTTGATGACTAGTCAGTCTGTAAGAGACTATCGCAGTATCATTGTGAGATGGAAGTCCGGGATGGAATGATCATTAGAGCCACAGCGCTGTAGTGACGGTGAAGGGCCATTGCGCAAATGCTTAGCTGGATTGCAGCGTGGAGGGGCTGCTTGCAGGGGTGGTGCGAGGCCTCGGTGGAACATCACCTCTCAAGCGACGTCATTGAATCGAGCTTGAAAGACGTCGCACGCACATGAATCGATCCATTGCCAACAACTCTTCCTTCCTTTCTTCTCAAATTCTCTCACCTGAAGCGATTTTACTGCTTCCTAGATCTTGATCTGCAGCATGGCTTCTCTCAAGACCCTCTACGAACCAAGTGACGACCTAGGGAATGCTTTACACACCAATTTCGAGTATGTCTTATAGCCTTTGTGCTGTTGCATGTACTGAATCTCTCCAGTGTTGACTACGTAATCGATTACCGGTTTGCAACGACAAGTGCGCTTTTTCTCCGTTTCTAGGGAGTACGCTGACATATCCTAGGCAAGGAAGAAGCTGAAGCCCAATTTGTGAAGATTATCAAGTCACTCAATGATGTAGGGCTGGCAACAGAAGTACGAAATGGAGATAACTGTGCAGTCCTGATTTTCGTGAAAGTCGCTTCGGATAATCACATGAAAGCTGAGGTATATCGTTCGAGATTACAAGACTGGCTCTACGGAATCCGAACAAATGCTCCAGAGAAGGACACGACTACAAGTTTCAATGATGAGCCGATTACTGAAGCAGAACGACTTCGACTCACGTACTTGCTCATCACAAAACCGCAAACCGAGGGTGGTGCCGGAATAACACCAAAGGAGGGAGACTGGAAAGGTGTTGAATCGATCTTTCCACTCCACGATCACACCTTCAACAAGGCATGGATCAAGCAACTGAGTTCAAAGTATTTCCTCACTAACAAGGATTTTATTGAGATCAGGGATAGATTTGGCGAGAAGATAGCATTTTATTTCTCCTTCTTGCAATCATATTTCCTGTTCCTCACTTTCCCTGCTGGATTTGGCTTTTGCGCTTGGATACTTCTAGGAGAGTTTTCGCCTATATATGCTATTATCAACGGTCTATGGTGTATATTCTTTATTGAATATTGGAAGAAACAGCAAACTGACCTTGCTGTTCAATGGGGTGTCCGAGGCGTTTCTCAAATCCAGCGCAAGCGACCAGCATTCAAGCATGAAAGGACCGCGAAAGATCCTGTCACGGGAGAGGATATCAAAATTTATTCTCCCGTCAAACGTTTGTCGAGGCAAGCATTGCAGATTCCATTTGCTATTGCAGCGACGTTACTTCTGGGAAGTTTGATTGCAGGCTGCTTTGGCATCGAGATATTCATTTCTGAGGTTTACAATGGTCCTTTTAAGGGATATCTCGTTAGTGTTGAGACTTATCGTTGTATTTCAACTAACTTGTCTAGACATTCCTCCCAACAGTTATCTTAACTGTGGTTATGCCCACTCTGTCCGCTCTCTTGACTGGATTTGCTTCGAGATTGACGGACTTGGAAAATTATGAAACGCAAGATTGTAAGAAAATCAGTGTCGATGAGATTTTTGCTAAAGTATAGTAGCATATGAAGCTGCAATGATCCAAAAGATCTTTGTTCTCAATTTCATAACTTCATATCTTCCTATATTCCTCACGGCATTTGTCTACGTACCGTTCGCACAAGTCCTTGTACCTTATCTAGATGTTTTTCAACTTGCTGTTAAGCCATTTGCCGAGGATGAGAAACAGATGACCGCTCCCCAGTTTGGATTCCAGATCAATCCTGACAGATTAAAGAAGCAGATCATCTATTTCACAGTCACCGCCCAAGTTGTCAATTTTGCCCTAGAGGTTGTGGTTCCATATGTCAAGCGCAAGGTTTTCATCAAAGTCAAAGAGGTTCAGGCGGACAGAGCGGCAAAACGAGGAGGCGGGGCTATTTCAACCGCAGATGATCCTCCCGAGGAGGCTGCTTTCTTGGTTCGTGTGAGAAATGAGGCAGAGCTTGGGATTTATGACGTCACAACAGATTTCCGCGAGATGATCATCCAGTTTGGTATGTGCTCATTCTGTGAGACTGATTCCTGCTAACAATTTATTGTAGGATACCTCTCTCTTTTCTCTGTCATTTGGCCGTTGACCCCTGTCTCTTTCTTGATCAACAACTGGATTGAACTTCGAGGTGATGCTGTGAAAATCGCTCTGGAAACTCAACGTCCTGTACCTTGGCGGGCAGACTCAATTGGCCCATGGGTAGAATCTCTCGGCTTCCTGGCCTGGCTCGGCAGTTTAACCACCGCAGCCCTGGTCTATCTTTTCAGTGGCGACGGGCTTGGCCCAGAAGGAACGCCCTGGAATATCAAAGCTTGGGGTCTGCTCCTTGCCATTTTCTTCTCTGAACACATCTTCCTCGCTTTACAATTAGCAATCAGGAAAGCATTGAGTAAAATTGATAGCCCAGGACTACAAAAAGAGAGATCAGAACGATATATGATTCGAAAGTAAGGAAACGTAATGCCCCAATATTCTTATAGTCACTAATAAAGCACTAGGAGATATCTCCAAGAATCTCTCGGTCAAGAAGCAGCAGAGAAAGCCATTACTGGAGGAATCGAAGACGGTAGGAAGATCAGTCGAAGCACCCTCGAGGAAGAAGCAAGACAGTCTACTCTTCAAGGCCATGGTACACCAGAAGAGCGGTTTTGGCAGCGACAACGTGGTCAAGCAGAGACGATTCAGGTGGGGAAGAATCTTATTGCAAAGGTGTGTGACTCGAGGGGAGTTGTTCATAGCGGAAACTAATCAAGGTACAGGCGGCGCCAAAATCGAAGGAATCGAAGAAAGAGCTGTAAAAATGACGAATAATGAGTGATGAACATGCATCAGTTATGTAGGTCGGAGTAAGTAAGAGAAAGAAGCATATTTTAAAGGAGTAGATTTCGTTCATGATCAGTCAACCGACGCAAAACAATTTCTATATTTTTTATCTTTTAAATTGTGTAAAGCATCGATAGCTCAGTACGTATTGTCAAACTAAAATTCAGATGTCTTTTATTAAGATATCTCGATCTCCTTTGTCGAGCATGTGTTTTGTACCCACCAATTGAGTGCACAACCTCCAGAGTCCACCTTCCACCCTCCAAAGCTAGCACCAATTGATTCTCAATAGTAAACGAGTGACATCAAAACGCGCAGCTTGACAGCCTTAAGTTCCGCATCTGCTACACAGGTACGGGCCGAACTAACATGAGCTTGCTAGTCGGTTACCTGCATTCCCTTAGGTGTTCGGGTTTTGCTCGTTCGGAGCTAATTTCTAGTCAATTGAAGTTTGAGCGTGTCTAAGTACAGCTAAGTCAGCACTCCGCTTACTTGTTTTATCTTTATTATTAACATGCTTGCTTAACTTACAGTAGCCTTAGGCCAAGGGCATTTCATACGAGGGAAGGCAGGTGGGATCTTGCAGCGGGAATCTCCCTACTAGCGGCGGCAATCCCAACCTATAACAGCCCCAAACTAGCCAACGTTCTCAGATCGCGCATGCATAATTCTATTATGGAAGGTGTGAGGAATGTTCGACTTACCTTCTCTGGGTGTAACTTCTGGTTCGCTGCAGGGAATATAACTTGGTAGAGACCAGCTAAGGGTTGGTTGGTGGAGGTTGAAGCAAAACAGATGGGCATCGAGAGTGGTATATAGGTACGTAGCTATCAGGCTATTTATTGCTTGATTGATTCTGTACCTGATTTCCTCTCATAACACTCTTCTGTCTTTGCAGATCCGTGCTGTATATCTCGCGATGCATTCTCAATTCCTTCTCCCAATCTTCCTCACGGCTGTTCTGGCACAGACTCAGTATACTTCGACTGGGACGGCTGCCGTGGCCAAAGCGAAAGCTACGGCGCTGACCCTGTCTCCGACCAGCAATGTGGCAGGCAAGACTTTCGATCGTTATGTGACGATCTGGTGTGAGAATACGGATTATGACATGGCTGCGGCTGATCGTGTGTTTCTCTTTCCATTGTTAAAACCCATTTGCGGGTAGTCTGAGAGGATGTTACAAGAAGCAGAACTATTTATGGGTATGAAACGATATAACTACTAATCAGAGCCATAGCAAACTTCCAATGGATAGCTACACAAGGCATAACTCTCACCAACTACCTTGCGATTACCCACCCCTCTCAACCAAACTATGTATCTTCAGTTGGCGGAAGCACCAATGGTGTGACCAGTGATGACTTTACCAGGATCAAATCCAGCGTCAAGACGATCATAGACTTGCTGGATACGAAGAGCATTAGCTGGAGTGTGTATGGTCAAGACAGCCCTTACTCTGGATTCGAAGGGAATTGGATTGATCACCAAACTGGAGCAAATGACTATGTTAGAAAGCATAAGTAAGTATAAGACCTGGTTGATGGAACTATCACTGATATGAATAGTCCCCTCATGAGTTATGATTCTGTAACAAGCAATACAGATAGGTTAGCGCAGATCAAGAATTTCACTATGTTCCAAAGTGATTTAGCCAATGATAAGCTACCGCAGTGGATGTAAGAGTTCATGGCCACTTTATTTGGAAGAACGCTGACTGTGTAGGTTCATCACGCCGAACATGAGTAAGTCTTACCTAGGTACAACCGAGAAGATGAGTATGTGACTGACATCAACAGCAAACGATGGCCACGATACTTCCGTCACGACAGCTGGAAAGTTCATTCGCTCATTCCTCACTCCTTTACTTACCAACACCAATTTCATGAAGAACACACTCGTCCTACTGAGTACGGCCCTCTATCCTCAATGAGGTCAACCAACTGATTTTCACAGCTTTCGATGAAACTGAGAGCTATACGAGCAACAATCAAGTGTTCTCTGTTCTCTTTGGCGATGCTGTCTCCACATCTCATCATGGTACAAGCAATGATACAGCTTATAGCCATTACTCTCAAATGGCCACTGTAGAAAAGAATTGGGGGCTTGGAAACCTTGGATTGGGAGATGCCAAAGCAGCGGCGTTCTTTTAGAGAGCCAAATAAGGAAGCGAAAGAGAAGTACTCTTTGCTGCATGTTAAAACGAACAATTGCAATCCCGAAGACTTCGACAAGGGTAGGTATGCTCTTCGGGCTTGCCACTCAACATCCTAGAAAGTCAGATCTCAATCGACATACTATTTTGAATACCCAATGCAATACTTAGCATAATATCACGTCACCATTACTCTGGCTCCGTAGCATGTAAAGATAAACAGGCAACAAATAGGCAACAAGCGTATACCTCAGAGGGAGAGCCACCATGTCAACTCTCACCACACCCCCAAGTTGCACTTTCCTCCACCTACCCCCCCCACCAACCTCATTCCCTCACCTTCTCAGCCCTATGTAAATGCCGACATCGTCATGGTAAGGCTTTCTCACCTTGCTCCGCCCCTCCCTTCAGCTCAGAACGTCACGCGTCACGTGCCACCCCTTTAACGAGCCCCCCGGACGAGGCGAGGCAAGGCCCAGCTCTTGGCCCCCTCGACCATACGCAAGTGGAGGGTAACGATCTGTGACGCCAGAGAGGCTGCGAGGATGAGACGAATCGAGACGCGCGCAATCTTTTGTTGCAACTCGCACCCTTGAGGCGCTCGAGGAGGCTCGCGCTGGCGGCGAGAGATGTTTGGTTTCTGTTGCCTCGCGGTGCCGGGGTTGGATGGAGTAGGGATGGAAAAGGGGGTTGGAATGTGAGGTTGCTGCAGAATATCCGCATCAGTTGACGCCTGATGGGGTTTTCATTCGTTTGCTCCCTTGTCACTTCGCTGCCGATGTATCGATAAGTTGGACTTGCAGCATTCCCTTTCTGAGATGCAAAGGGGGAGCGCACGGAGCTTCGCTATATAATCTGCTCAGGGAGCTACCTGTATACGCACAGCATTGGCCAGTTCTCTTGCCGGATATAGTTATTTACACTGCATCGGGCACTTGTGTAGAGTGTCAGTTGTATATTATCATGGCTATATGACAGCTTGCTATTTCATTCTTGTGTTGAACCAATGAGAAGACTGATCACTATTCTAGTCTAGAAAGGCTAAACAGTGTTGAAGAGAGGTTTGCTAGCATGAACAAGGTTTTGCGTGAGGATACACCTTTTACCGAGTCATGAGAAATCGTTTTTGTAGGCCTGAAAAAGTACATTCGATGGCATTAATTTAAGTTCGGTGATGAGTTGACCTCCATTGTTGTCTTTATAACCACTTCTCATGCTCATCTATGTCTAGGCCCGTTGGTACTTACCTCTGTGCAGTCTTCTACACGTTTGTAGCTCTGTTCTTTCGGTGTCCCGCCGGATATCCTGAGGGCTTTTTAAGTTCTGGTATCGCCAGAGCTCTCTTCTCTATCGTAGATTGCATGAACAGTTTCCAACCCAAACTCACCGTTTCCACTGGCTCCTTGAAGACAAGTTGGACTTGTGAACTAGGGTTTCTCCGAATAGTCTGTTGTTTGTTGGTAATATTGAGGCTAGCCACGAGTATTTTGACCTTGCCTGTCACTAGCTGAATGCTGACGAGTTCCCGGTTCAATTCATTTATGAGTTCAACCCTGATATACTTTGGAGGAACCAAGTCGGAAATTTTGGCTCATCGGACTGTCACAATGTCAGAGCCAAGCCTATAGTAAGTTGATTATGATATACCTGCTCGTAAGATTGCACGATTCGTGAATCTTTTGCCTCGTGTTGTCCTCTGACCTATGGCGTGAATGAGGTCCCCTGAAAGTATACACAGTATTGCTTCCTCAATTTGGATGAAAAATATCACATCAATAGTCAAAATAAGATATCATTTGACCAACTACTTTTTTGATGCCAAGAGATTTACCAAGACTCCCGGCTGAGCGCAGAGTAAACATTATGGCAACTTTTCTCTATTCAACTTGACTGCAACCTTGAAATTGCAGAGGAGCCATACCTTCACATGATTGTTTGATGACAAGTGGTCAACAATTCACATGTCGTACGTGTCTGTAATACGTCGATAAGAGACGGGGTGGCTAACGGACAGTTTCATATCTTTGTACCATGAATTTCTGCGAAGCTCCCTGGCTTTTGTCATTCGGTCAGGTCTGTTGTACCAGGCCTTGCAACACACCGCACCTTCGCTATGATTGTCAATCAGGAGCAAACAAGAGTCGTCGCACATTCCAACTCGGTCAACAGCCCTGCTTCGCCGTCGGAGATGGTCAATCGCGCATGGTGGAGGGGGATGCTGAGAGAAGAAATCTCGATTCCAGCTTCTTGGTTGAGTAAGGGCTGGGGAGTCTGGCAGGCCAGGGGGGGCTTCCACGGCCTGTTCTCTTTGGAGCACAGAACGAATGGGTCGACAGGGCGCTCTCCAGGGCAGTTCCGGGGATCGACGGGATCCTCCCACTTAACGAGCCAGCATCTCGCGTGGGCTTCTCGTGAGCTCAGACTTCTTTCCATGCTCCCCTCCTCGAAATCCTTCGTCTGATGTTCTGGCAGCTTGATTCTCGCCACCAACACCCCGTTGATGTATGCGTGTGTCGCGGGTAACGGCTGTTCGCTGGTTGTTTGCTCTCTCTCGAAAGGTATCTGGCCTGGGAGCACAGCCCTGGGCGCGGGCAGCCTAATCTGGATGCAGCCAGATTGAAGCGACACGACAGCTTGAGGCTGGGCAAGCCCGTGCCTCTCTGGCCCGTCTCTCCCTCCACCTCGGGGCGAATCATGAGGGGTCACCCTCTACCAGAGAGCCGCTTCGAAGGGGGCCATTCCGACCGCAGCACTGCTCGCGCATATTTGATACACCCGTCTGCACTTCATCGTGGACTGTTGTTTCTCCTCTTGCTTCCCGTTCTCTTCTCCCCACGCACCCGTTGAGCAGCATCAGGAACACAATCCTCCCACGAGAGGACCATCGATCGGAATTGGTGATACGAACTGGTCCCTGCGAGATCCGGCGGTCTGCGGTGCCAGCCTGCTTTAAAATGGCAGACAACTTCGTTTTACCCGTCAAGTTACTCCTCAGAAAACTGGAGGCGGCCTCCAAATTGGCAGATGATGTATTGGAAGCAGCGAGCGGCGCATCAGCATCAAAGGCACTGCAGATTTCCGAGGCGGCTCCTCTCCTGCAGAGAATCCTAGACAAGAACTCTCGTGCGGTTCGCGATGCGTACTGGCGCAATGCTGGAGCCTATGGCGAACCATTTACCACTGCCCTGGTTCATGATAGTAAGTATCCGCGCATGGATATCTGGAGTTGAAGGCTTATAATTTGGTAGAAACTATTAAAGATCTTCTGAACAAGCTCAAAAATGACTTTGGAGATAAGATTAACGAGATTGACGAGGATCCGGAATACTTCGACCCTACAGCCTTCCTCAGAGTACGAGAGCAGGCAGAGAAAAGCTGTGCGGACTGTATATATATCTTCAACGGCCTTGGAGACCAGCTCAGCTTACACCAAACATCTGCGCAGAATGAAATACCTGATGACCGAGCATCATTACCCTCATCAAATCGACAGCCGCAGTTAAGCATACAACAGCGGGCATTACCTTCTCAGACCTCACAACTTATAGCTCCGGTAGAACCTCTTAACTTCACCAAAATTGCCGCTCAACCTTCTGCTCCCGAACCTCCAAAGCCACCCCATAGCCCTTGGGTCATTGGCAACGCAGCACAATTCAGTACTGGTCTAGCCCTAGGATCGCCCGAATCAAACAGCCGAAGAAAGTCTCGTGAAGTATCACCTTCTTCAAAGCTTGATGAGCCAGCACCACGGTTAATAACGAAAGATATCGTTGATTTTCGCATAAACGCTAATGAAGAATGGCTGAATAGGAGAAGGGAGTCGAGAGTATTATTCCAAAATGAGCTCAGGAACAGAGCACCATCTCGTGGTTCATTCGTTTCCATCGAAGAGTACAGGGTGAGTGAGGTGTTCAGCGATGGATCGCCGATTGCTTCTTCTCCTGTGCTCGGTCATTCCGCGCCAGTCATCAGTCCAATCGATGGCCGGAACTCGCGGACAAGTTTGAATGGATATGATACCATGATGTTAAGGAAGAGAAGCCACGGTGGACAATCGCAAACTTCTCGGGGATCGAGAACCAGCTCAATTCTCCAAGAGCAGCAGCAACAAAGACCGCTGGTGAATAGGCAAGAGAGTCATGAGAGTCAGGAATCAATATTTGGATTACGAGCAGCACCATTAAGTCCTCCACTTAGTGATCATCGCGCTTCTGGTGGCGGAGATCAGTGGACGAATCCAGCTCCCACTCTTCGAGTTCCAGGGTTTGGCGTTGGCATAGAGGAGGGCAAAGAGGTGGTAGTCAATACTAGCCAGCCTCGGTTCGATCATAATCAGCCATATTTTGAAGATGGGTTAATAGCAGTCGTGGGAGGGGAAGAAGTCACCTACGACCAGCCGACTACACCAAGTATATCGGTCAAGTCAATCGATTGTCCCATACGATCTGATGCTTCCTTTTACAAATTGAAAGGTTTTTGTGAGGGTGCGAAGGCCATGACGAGAGGAGAGACCGGTTTCAAGATCGTCAAAAGACCTTCAGTTAGTGATCTTGCCATTTCATCAGAATCAGTACTAATATTGATACAGGGACATTATAGCGCAACCGTATCAGCGAGATGTATCAAATGCTCATATGAAGTGGGCTGGAATGATGTTGAGAAGGATAGACTGTTAGATGGTAGGTTTCATCATCGCACTACAATTTCGAAGCTAACACATACAGGATCTGGCATCTATGGGAATAGTGGGATTAGGTGGCGTCAAAAATTCATATCAAAATGCCATGTTCGAGCCGAGTCAATAGAGTCAGCAGCCTATGCAGTAAGTTAAATTGAATCTTGCATCGATTCTGTTTCTGATATGCCATAGTGTATATTTTGCATCGATGAGCATAAGACTGTCGAGGACCATGACGCGACGGTTTTCTTCTCCGCAGCCCAACTCTTTCGACACTTAGCCACCCATACTCGACCCGTCCCTAATATCCCTGGGATCACTGTTCTCTATGGCAAGCAACCTCCTTCAGTTCTCGATTTCGACATCCATTTCATCAGCAATGAACCAACTTTACACCCTTTCTCAATGCAAGAGATTAGTCAGAAAATAGCCACACGACCATCCGCACTCGCGATCAAAACTTTCCACCCGAAAAATGGCCACAGTATGTCGCGCGATCCTTCAGGTGGTAGCGTCCTTCATTTCTTCATTGGTGCACATATTGTGGGCGTCACATTTCCACCGGAATTTGGCGGCAAATGGTGCATAGGCTATCACAATGGCGAAAGGGGTGCTTTTCCGGTATCACATATTGCACTTGAGAAGCCGGATAGTCGTGACTATCTAATGGACGACCGAAGCAATTTAGTTGCTTTCGCAAAATGGGATTTCGCTCCAACGCAAGCTTCCAAGGGAACGGATTGGTTGCATCTGAAGAAAGGGGAGAAAATTACTTGTATAGGCTACACATTCCATGAAAATTGGTGTTGGTCAGGACAAACAGCTCGAGGGAAGGGTTTTGGATTATTCCCACAGTCATGTGTAGAGGAATGCAAAGAAGCAGCTCCTGCCGCTGCGAGTCCAATCGCTCCGACCAAAACTTCAAGCGGTTTTAAGGGGATATTCGGCCTAGGACGAAACAAGAGCGCAAGACAGGAGCATTCCCCGCATGGACGTACCGCAAGCATGGCGAGTGCAAGTAGCGGTGGGAGTGGAGGCATTTTAGTGAAAGGGCAAGCTGGACTAGAGGTTGTTGCAAGCCCAATCCATGGTTCGAATGGTTGGAGGACGTAATATGAGGACGACATGAAGTCGAGAGGGCTGAAACTTGATGAAAACAGCGTCTTTAAGCATAGAGCTCGGAGCGGGATTATCTGTGGACAGTTTCTGTATTATACCTTTACGATACCCATAGTTTTGATTAGCAATTGATTAAGCTGCCGATTTGAGAGATGATTTGTTTCGGTTGATTATAACGATCTTTGGGATGAAAATGAAGGGTACGAGTACGAAGATCTCATATTTTGCCAGGTGAGAATAGAGACTGTGAGCAGTCCCACGCCAAAGTTGGCATCAGTTTCCTCCTCACCAGCTCATGAGGACGGGTTTGGCCTAAAGAGCAGGGATTCGAAGGTCCAAACATCACCGGTCCACCAGTATTTGCCATTCTCTTTCCTGCACTTTGTATAACAGAAGGAGGGTTTGATGTATTTGCACATCGTAGAAGAAGTCATGTACTTGGGAGGTTCTTTGGTGGTTGGATGATACAATAGGGTAACAGCAGTGACCTAGTCAATAGTCGGGGCAAGGGAAGATGTGCTGGTCACGAGATCTTCATGAGCAACTCATTATACGTCTCTTGCTATTGGCCAACCCCAGAAACCCCTCCCCGCAAAACCTCAACCCCCGAATTCCAGCGGTTTGGATTATGCAGACAAAAGATTTCATCAGGCTAATATTGCGCCTTTTGAAATGTACAGCAAAAAAGACTCAAGGCTCAATCGTCAAGTCTGAATTTACTTGTCTTCTCAAAACAAAGATAGGTGAGCCTCGCGTCCCATTAAGCTGAGATGCTGCTGCGTATCGGACCACTCCGCTTCAGATTGCCGAGGGGTTAGTTATCATGAGCCCATCAACATTCTGCTTCTTCGTTAGACTTTACACTACCTGCTCCCGCCTCCCTCTAGCACCCGGGGCTCCATGACAAATAATCATTGAATCTTCGTGATATAGACTTTCTTTTGGACATCTCCTTGTATTTCTACTCTATCCAATTCTTCCATGCCCTTACAGTAACCAATTTTACGAGACCAGCAAGATGCCACTGACAGGAAAAGAAGTCGCGGAGCACAGCTCTAGAGAGAGCTGCTGGGTCATTGTTCATGTACGCTCATTCCACGATCTGCGAGGAGAGCAATTGCTAAATCTGCCAAGGGAAAAGCATACGACGTTACAGAGTTCTTGCCAGGTAGATACTTGCTTCTGCACTCAATTCAAACCATGCCACCGCAGCTAACGCCGAACACAGAACACCCTGGCGGACCGAAAATCATCCTCAAATACGCCGTATGTTCATTTGATCTACACGAGAGCTATACTAAGCTTTCTAGGGCAAAGATGCGACAGAAGAGTTCGAACCCATCCACCCTCCCGACACGCTGGACAAGTACCTCGACAAGTCCAAACACTTGGGGGATGTGGACATGAAGACGGTAAAGCAGGAGAAGGCGGAAGAATCGCTCGAGGAGCGAGACAGGCAGGAGAGGATCTCACGGATGCCAACACTGGAGCAGTGCTTCAACTTGATGGATTTTGAGGCCGTGGCGAGGAATGTCATGAAGAAGAGTGCTTGGGCTTATTATTCTAGTGGAGCAGATGATGAGATTGTGAGGTTCTCCACAACAGAAGCAGGGACCAGGCTAATCGAAACAGACTATGAGAGAGAACCACTCTGCATTTCACAAGATCTGGTTCAGACCACGGGTTCTAGTGGATGTGGAGAAGGTCGATTTTACAACCACCATGCTAGGGACTAAATGCGATATTCCAGTTTATGTTACCGCCACGGCTTTGGGCAAATTAGGACACCATGAAGGAGAAGTGGTTCTAACTAGAGCAGCGAAGAAACACAACGTGGTACAGATGATCCCAACACTAGCCTCCTGTTCATTCGACGAGATTATGGACGCAGCAGAAGGGGACCAAGTGCAATGGATGCAGCTTTACGTTAACAAGGACCGAGCAATCACCAAAAAGATTGTGCAGCATGCTGAGAAGCGTGGGTGCAAAGGTTTATTCATCACTGTTGATGCTCCACAACTTGGTCGTCGGGAGAAGGATATGCGGTCAAAATTTACGGATACCGGGTCGAACGTTCAGGCAGGCTCTCAAACGGATAACTCCCAAGGCGCGGCGAGAGCAATTTCGAGTTTTATTGATCCGGCACTTAGCTGGAAAGATATCCCTTGGTTCCAAAGCATCACCAAGATGCCCATCATCCTGAAAGGCGTCCAACGTGTTGAGGACGTAATCCGGGCTATCGAGTCCGGTGTTCAAGGAGTCGTCCTCTCCAACCATGGAGGTCGTCAGCTCGATTTTGCCCGTTCTGGTATTGAAGTCCTCGCTGAAGTGATGCCTGTCCTTCGAGAGCGCGGCTGGGAGAACCGTATTGAGATTTTCGTTGATGGAGGCGTTCGTCGGGCGACAGACGTCATCAAAGCTTTGTGTCTGGGTGCTAAAGGGGTGGGCATTGGTCGGCCATTCTTATATGCCATGAGTGCGTATGGACAACCGGGGGTGGATCGAGCATTACAGCTGCTGAAAGACGAGATGGAGATGAATATGCGGTTGATTGGGTGCTCCAGCGTGGATCAGTTGAATCCGACGTTGGTTGATACCAGGGGTTTGAGTCTACATTCGACTGTGGTGCCTTCTGATAATTTGGGTTTGTCGAATTATGATCCGTTGATTAGCCCAAAGCTCAAAGCAAAGCTGTAGAAAGTGGAAGAGCCGTGACGTATACTGTAGATAGGATCAGATATTACGAAGATATCCATGTCATCGCGAGCTACCCCATCCATCTCACTCCGGCTAAGCCTTTACAGTCCTGGGCTTACGACAGGCAGCTTGACTCCTGATGATGATGATGAGCCACGATCAGTGCTGAGAGTAGAAACTCAGCAGACACCCTCTGCTCACCGACTCGTCATATTCCATCTGATCAAGCTCGTCAGGTCTTCCACGTGATAGCGGTGCTATTGATATCCAGCTTGAAGGACAGGGAACTTGCGCCCCATGCGCCATATCGCATGGATCGGTGCATCGCATCACATTCTAATTTCGAATCTCCACAAGGCGCTCAGCCCGTCAATCAATCACAACGGGCATAACGTCGCAAACAAAACAAATATGATATCTGGACGCGGCTGATTCGATCTTCATCCTCTGCTTCGGCTGGTTTGTTTTTTCTGCGTAACATCCGCACGGCATCTGCAATCTGCATCCTGTCATTTCTCCCATTTTTGTGTTCGGTGAAGGCTCTGCTTGCATGAATCGAAGCCGGACGAAAGAGGAAGAAGAAAAAGAAAACGAAGGTGCATGAGATCTGGATGAGAGATAGCGGACGGGCCGACGAACTACTCGCGGGATCTGTGGTGCTGCGATGAGGCTTGAGCTAGACACTGAAAAGCGTCGGCGATTGAGTGAATGCTTCCTTCTACTGCAATCTAATCCGTCATCTCTGCCCTTGTTGGGGCTTCGTATCTGAGTAGCATTCTGTTGGAGGCTGCATTTCATCCCGCCCGGTTTCAATTCGAGCGTCCGATTCGACTAGCTCGAGGAAGCTATCGGATACAAGACGATAGGGACACCTCTCTACCGATTGCACAATGGCTCAGTCGCTTGAAGCCAAGATCGTGGTGCTGGGCTCGCAGGGTGTGGGGAAGACGAGTTTAGTCCACAGGTGAGTTTGAGCCTGCTCGTTCCTATTCTATACATGAAGGAGTTGCAAGCTAATACCAACATGACGCAGATATGTAAAGAATCAATTCAGCCCTGCGGCAACGACCTCGACCGTCGGAGCGTCGTTCCTCACCAAACGAGTAGTAGATTCAGAGAGCGATAATGTTGTACGATTGCAGATATGGGATACAGCTGGACAGGAAAGGTTCAGGTAAATATCCTTTTTCTTTCTCCGCAGCCATGCCTCCCTATCCAATACAGACAGGTCCAGCCTAACTCTTTGGCAGATCCATTTCTCGTTTATACTACCGCGGCGCGAACGCATGCATCCTCTGCTATAGTATCACCGACTCCACCTCGTTTACGGAGATGGGCGTGTGGCTCAACGAGCTCCGGCGCAACCTCCCCCCAGATATAATCCTGCATGTCGTAGGCACGAAATCAGATCTCGTTGCGAGAGACCCGAGCTTGCGCCAAGTCCCATTCGAGCGCTGCATAGCTTATGTAGCTGACAATCTCGCCCCTGGCGTCGGTGGTACCCCGCCCGTGACGGCGACCCCAAGTGATAGTAGAGGCTTCTTGTTCGGGAGGGGGAGCGCAGAGGCTTCGACTAGTGCGCTAGATGGTGCAAGGAGCCCGAGTAGCAAACGAAGTAGCGGATTCTGGGGACAGGAGGTGGGCTGGGATTGTTGCCATGGTAGGTTGCTCTCGTTGATGGCGTTTACCAAAGCTATTAGTCTTACTTATTCTCTGTCAATTGGTTGAAGCTTAGCTCTTCACCACCAGCCAAACGTCGAGAAGTTATACTAACATCCTATAGAGGTCAGTGCTGAGAATGGCGAAGGCGTAGAGGAGGTTTTCAGAGTCATCACTCGAAAGCTAGTAGAACAGAACAGGAAACTGATGGAGCAATCATCCTCCGCAGTGCAGACACCAGGAATGACACCCGGCTTCGAAGGCAATGGTGCCGAGGGATACTTCGATCGTCCGGGAGGCAGTTTCCGCGTGGGAAGGGACCGGAGGAGCTGGTTCGGAGTACCGGTCGAGAGTTATATCCCCGAACAAGTGGATGGGCAAGGTGGAGATGGGCAGGTCGCGAAGACGAGGAAGAGATGTTGTTAGTTGTAGCTGGCATTGTTTGATTGGATACCCCTGCGTTTTCTTAGCTGGACAGTGGGATGCTATTTGCGATTTGATGAGAGGGATATCACGCTGCATACATTATGGTGATGAGGGTAATGACTGCATTTGGACAGGCGTGGAATTGGCGTTGGCCATTCATTGCATAGAATCTGGAGTTTGAATTGGTCTGGGTTCAATAAATATCATGTTGGTTCTCTTCACTCCCACATCTCCTCTGTAGTCTGTCGATGTCTCTTGGAGATCATCGCTATGTAATTGAACCCCATTTACAATCTGATCGAAGAACTGCCCTGCTGTAACCGTAGAGGTATAGAAACGCCGCGATACCCTTTCCTTCATTCTCTTAATATACTCCCCGCTCCTTCCTTCACATTATTGAACAACAGCTGTTCTGCTTCTTTGCTTGTGCTATTTCAGATCCATTAGCCACTTTCTCCATCTTCCTGCTACTATCTCCTCCCAAAGCATCCTGTCAAGGGGGTGGAAAGAAAAGGGCAGCACTCACTATAAAACATCTTACTCTGCGCACTCAATCCATCGCTCTTGGCCACCAGGTCATCAATCTTCTCGCCCCTCTGCAACACGCTCTCAATCGTCTTGTGCAGCACAATCTTGGTCTCGTCTAGCTCCTTCTGAATCTTCATGATGCTGTCCGCCTGCTGCGGATCCTGATACTTGACAATATACTCCTTCAGCTCCGGGAAGGCGATCGTCGGACTCCCGTTCGCCCACGCGGAGCGCGGGTGCGCGACCAGGAATTCATCGACGACTTTGGATAGCAGCTGGTGCGCGACCAGCGCGGGGTAGTCGGCGGAGCTGATGATGATGCCGCACACGCCTTCGGAGCGCCCGTAGGCGTGGAATACGTAGTCTGGGGGATGTTAGGGGGCTGGGACGAACGAGTGGGAGAGTAGCGACCTTGCTCTTCTACATCCTGTCTCTGTCCTGGCCGTGTCCGTTCTGCTACCGTCTTGCTGAACAGCGTCATGAATTCTCCATAACTACCATAGAATCAGCACCGTATAAACCACCCCTCTCCATCCCCGCCCATCCTTCAGTGCCCAGGAAACGTACTTGTTCCGTGTGAATCGCGAGTAAGCACTCAGGTCCTTCTCAACACATAGCTCGTGCGCGGGCTTCGTCTCGTTCTTGATGATCTGGCGGAGGAGCGGTCAGTAATCCGCGAGCAAGAGAGGAGGGGAACGCACGCCGATGTAGTGGAGCTTCATGGTTGTGTTTGTGGTGTAGGGTCGAGGTAAGGTTGAAGGAAGAATGCGCTGAGGTTGGGATGGCTTAGGTCTTTATTCTGGTGTTAGAGGGAGGTGTTTCGGCTGCCTTGCTCCGCCGCCACCAGAGCTTCATCATCACATGGTTTTTGAGGATTCTTTATTTCGCTGCCTACTTTATGCTTCACTTTCTCCTTCAGAACGATATTGTTTTCTTAGAATTCCTGCAAGTTATCGGATATTGTCTCCATGTCTTTTGCACTGCCTCTCAGCTTCGGGATCTTAGTGTGTTACTGACCTATCTCAGAGATAGTGTCAGACCGAAATATCGACCTCATTCGGGATGACTTCAGGCTCATTTTTCAGTATCTTCACAATCACCATGAAGGTGATAGATTTAGATCCAGATCCAGCTCCAGAAAGAGCCATCGCTCTAAATACTGAGGTGGATCAGGAATAAAAGATGCAACATTAGACGACGAATCTTTACAGGTATATAAAGCTATATTAAATGCATGTAACTTGCAATCTATGCTGAATCGAGCAGCTAATTCGGCAGCAAACTCATACAAACTCTACTAAACAAGTGCTTTCAAGCTTAAGATGTCTTAGACTCAACGCTGGTAGTCTTATCGCCCTCACCAACCTTGTGGATGCTATCTCCGGAGCTGACCTTAGTCTCGGCAGGGACAGCAGGATCAGTTCCCATCAATACACCTTTGTGATCTTCTTCGTCAAACTTCTTGGTGGTTCGACGCTGCATAAGAGGAGGTGTAGGGTGCTTAACGTTATAATGGGCAAAAGTGTATGGCTCTTCGCCGTGGACAGCGTAATCACCGACCGCAAGCTGCTCTGGAGTCATGCGGAGAGGAACGCGAAGAACATACTTGATGAAGCACATGACCAAGGACGTCCAGACTATGTTCCAGCCAATGATGAAGAGGCCACCAACAATCTGGACCCAAACTTGCCTGCCATTGCCATCTAGGAGGTGTTAGTATGATACTACAATAAGTTGGAGAGCTAAACATACCGATGGCTCCACCAGGGTTAGTGACGCCGAAACCTCTGCAGCCTTCTGCAGTAGCAAAGAGACCAGTGCCGATACCACCAACAAGAGCTCCGACTAAATGGGTGTGGAAAACTTCAAGGGTATCATCGACGCTATTGCCAGTTAGAATTGCTAATTGATTTGCAGAATCTCCAGAGATTGTATAGGATGTTCAAAGCATAGGAGACATGGACTTACTGTTGGAAGAGGGTCAGTCTACGGCCAGCAATGTTCATGGACACCCAGGGGATGATTCCAGAACCAATACCAAGGCAGATGGCTCCCCAACCTAAACAAAGTTAATTCTGCGCAAAGAAGTGTCTAATGTAACTTACCAGCAACGAAACCAGCAGCAGGGGTGATAGCGACGAGACCAGTGATCATCCCTTGAATAGCACCAATAACTGAAGGTTTGCGGAAGTATGCAAGATCCATTCCAACCCAGACGAGAGAGCTGACAGCAGTGCACAAGTTGGTATTCAACACAGCGACACCAGCATCAGGAGAAGCAGCATAAGGATCTCCTCCATTGAAACCGTTCCAGCCTGCGATCAAATTAGCTCAGTATTCTGCGAACAAAAGTGTCTCGTGTCCAGGACACTCAGGCAAAGGAAAACATACCGATCCACAAAATACCAGCGCCAACCAACATCATAAGGATGTTATTGGGGGTGTTATCTTCTAAATCTTCTTCGATACGTGGGCCAATCCACCATGCACCCACGAAACCGGCTGTGCCCGCTGACAGATGGATAACGTATCCACCCGAGTAGTCAAGAACGCCCATCTGGAAGAGGAAACCACCTCCCCAGATTGAGAACGCGCCTACAGTGTAGGAGAAAGTCAACCAGAGAGGGACAAAGAGCATCCAGGCGTAAAAGCTCATACGGCAGAGATAAGAACCCGCAATGAGGACGAGCGTAATAGCGGCGAATACAAACTGGAAGTATATCATGGTCGATTGAGGGTATTGCTGGCTAAGATCGGCAGCAGGCAGTGTGGATTGTCCGATTTGGTAGTTCATCGCAACCGAAGGTCCTGGGCGTCCAACGAAGGGAAGCATCTGATGTCCGAAAGCAGCTTTGTAGGCGAAGAGCATCCAACAGAGAAGAACAGCGCAGAAGGCATAAAATGCCATAAACGCAGAGTTGATAGCCCATTTGTGCTTTACCCAGCCAGCGTAGAGAACCACCAGGCCTGGGATACTCTGCAGAGCGACAAATGAACCTGCTGTGAGCTGCCAGGCATTGTTGCCGGTATCCAGCCACGGCGGATTAACGAGATCAGGGAACACGGTAGCGTTCGTAGCGTTCGACATCTTGTCGATGCGAGGAATGAAGCTCAATGAAGGGGTGGATGTCTCTCGATCAGAAATTTTATGCAGAAGGGAGCTCCAGGAGCTATATAGAATTGGCAAGGTTCAAAGTGCAAACTGGGACCCTACTTTTCCAAGTGCCAAGATCTCCCCACGGGAAGGGCAGGTCCAATGCGAGATCAGATCCATGGTTCTTCATTGGTATCGTATGAGATTGAGGTCCAAATTTTAAAGTCCCACGCTGTCGGGCTGAAAAACAGACAAATGAGCAGGTCATTTCTTATCGGAGACGACAGCTTTCAAAGACCTGTAAGCCACAATATTTTCGATGTTTCGAGACCAAGAGGAGGGACGGTTGGGAGGCGTCGATGGACTAATCAAATGCATCCACAGCTCTTATCTCTGAGCTCGCTTGTGGAAGCCATATTGGCTGATAGTGTTGGGTGCAGAATGCAATGCACTGCGACAAGGCAAGGTTAATATCGAGAAAGGTATTTCTCCACGTGCCTTTGAAAGTGAAGATTGAGATGTCTTATTCTGCACTTCGTCTGATTTGACGCCAGGCTCGTTGTCCGCGGTGGGTCGGAGAAGGGTGCAGAGAACTCTCTCTGTCCGTCCGAGTCAAGCAGCAGATGATGATACTTGGCGATAAGCAGGAACGGCTAATGAATCCTGCTCCACAATACAAGCCTTTCAGTACCGTCCAGTTCCCTTGGCCCTGGGGAAACGGCAGCGGAAGAAGGGCCCAGAGGTATCGCGGAGCCAAGTCAGCCAACGATAGCGCGCCCTAGGCGAGGCTTGATTACGAAGTCGATCAGGGAGAGAGGAGCATTGACTACCATCTGCCCGTGACCGGCGGCTTTCGCCCACATGAAGCCTTCTTTAGCACCCGGGAGACCCCACACTCCTTGGAATACCCTTATCTTGCCCCCTGCACGTCAGCGAGTCGGAAGGCGAGGTAGCCCTTCGGCTGCAAGCCACCTTTTCCTGCATGTGTATCAGCAAGACAAAGCTATCAGCTCAAACGAATCAAACAATCGGACCCTGACAATTTGCTATTGGTAAACGCGCAGGCAGGACTTCACAGCCTGCAAGTACAATTCGCCCAAGCCGGTAACCCGGCAGACTCGCAGACTCGGCTTGTGAAAAGGACGTCTCTGGCCTGTGATGGTGTGTTTTGTTGTCAGAAATCTATTTGAAGACAACGGGACGGCGAGAATGCAGAGGAGGGTTAAAGATAAGAAGATGAAAATTCTAGTCCTGGCTCTTTGCAGCATGTCCTCGAACGTGCATTTGGGGGCGCCGCAGCGGCTACGAATTGTCAATGACTCCACGACCTACTAGCTTCTGCAGCCCGGCAGCCCAGCCAGCCCAGTAGTTGGGCTGATGAACCTTCTGCAAATCAAATCAGAAATCGGAGAATTTTGAACGCTGCGATCGGGGAGAAGCCACACCACCGCAACCGCTTTTTGCACATTGAAGATGCAAGAAAAAATGTGACATGCCAAAATTTTCCAAAATAATAAAACATCATGCACGCAACGAAGAGCTTTTCTCATGCAATGACGGGTAACAATTCCAGCCAGCTTTGCGGGAGGCAGCCTCCATCACGCCATATCTTCAACGGTAGCCGTACTCTGGAAAGCCAGATACCTATCGACTTGCAACATTGACATTCAAGGGTCGTTTCGTGGGGTTTCCATCTCTCAGCTCCTCTGTCACATCCACAAGAATATCAAACGCCTTTTTGATATACTCTTCCTGCGCCAACGGGTTGGCGCTAACCACTCGAATCACGTAACTACCCTCCACGACGCTTGACGTGATATAGACCTCGCCTCTTTTGTTGATTGTCTCGTACACAGCTTGTGTGATCTTATCTGCCTCATTTTTGCCCGCAATCGCTGGTACGATATTGAAAACGGTCAGAGCGAAACTTGGTCCGGTGATGATCTCAAAGAGATCGCCTCTGGTTTTAAGTAAAGATGCAAATGTTTCTCCAAGTTTCACATGCTTTCGAATGTGTTCTTGAAGGCCGTTTACCCCATACGTTCTCATCACAAACCAGATCTTTAGGCTTCTGAACCTTCGTCCAAGTGGTATTTGCCAATCTCGATAATCGGTAACCAAACCACTCTCCGAAAATTCGTTACGAAGATAACTTGGCATAATAGAGAGGGCGTCAATCAGGTCCTTTCTCTTTCTCACGTAGAGACACGAGGCATCAAAGTTGGTAAGAAGCCATTTATGCATGTTCATGTCGAAGGAATGGAAGTGTTCAAATGATGCTGTCAAATAGTGATATTCGGGACACACCAGAGCCGCTCCTGCGTAGGCGGCATCGACATGTACCCAGATCTCGCCGGGTACATCCGGAGGCGCCACTCTTGATAATAGAGACGCAATGGATGCAAAGTCATCAACAGCACAGGTGGCTGTGGTTCCCAATGTCGTTGTCAGAAAGAAAGGCTCCAGTCCTTGGTCGTGACACTCCTTCAATGCAGCTTCTAGTCTCGCGCTTGTCAGTGCAAAGCCATCTACCTTGGATACAGGAATCGAGCGAAATCGGACACCAGCTATTTGAGCAGCTTTCTGTGTTGAGCTGTGAGAAGCATCGCTCCCCAATGCTACCATCTTGCTTCTCTTGTGGCCAATGGTATCTTCAAGCTCAAGGCCGATCAGGTGAGATGTTGTCTCTCGAAGGTACTTATCGCGTGCCGCAACCATCACGGTGACGATCGCTTCAGACGCAGATCCTTGAATGACTCCTCCACCATGGGTTGTCGACAGGTAGCAATCCGGTAGATGAAGGAGCTTTGCTAGCCAGTCCAATACCACTGTTTCCAATTCGGTAACAGCGGGTGAGCATATCCAGTTGAAGGCTGGAGCTGTAAAAGCAGCAGAGTATAGCTCACCGAGCATACCTGGGAAGGAGGAAGAAGCCGGAAAGAATGCCATGAAGTTTGGGGATTGCCTATAATTTTATCAGTAAGGTTACCGACATGATATGATCCCTACCAATGAGTGAGTCCTGGCATGATTTTTGTTTCTATGTCTTTCTGAATTTCCGCCCATGATTCGCCATCTAGTGGTGGACCAGCCGGTAAGAGCTTCTTGAGATAGCCTGGCTCAACATTGGAGATGACCCTACGATCAGCTATCGTGTCATAATAGTTACATACTATGAGGTTGTCAGAAACCCAATAATATGAGGAGGTGGAAAACAAACTCTCATCGATTGCTGATGATGCAGCATCCCGGAACTGGCTCGAGTTCATGCCTCTTAAAAGTGCTGGGGGAAAGTGCGGCTTATAACAGATGAAAACAAGGGCCCTGCCTGCGAGTATGTCCTTCTTGCCGGGTCTGAATTCCAAGATTTCGCAGAATTCCGCCAGGTTTTATGCAGCGCGGGTCTAGACAAAAATTCTCCAGCGCCCTTGGCTGTCAACATGTCAAAAGTGGCGGAATTGAGCCATTCAAATTCCGCAGGTTGAGACAAAGCCGCGATCACGTGACGTCTCAATTATAGAGATCAGTCACTTCAATTTCAGCTCTAGCTCATAGAACCAATTGCATCAAGCTCGTGGAGCTGTTGTGGCGATTCTTCAAAGCCTCATGCGGCCCGTGAATATCTTCCATCTTCAAGTGGAACGCCTGTCGCTTGTTTTCTCCAACTCTTTACAATGCCAAGCCCTTTTTAGGTCACATCGTCTCTTCTTTGTTTTGTTTTTTCCAAAAATCCTTCTCATACCGCTTTCTCTCTCTCGGAGAGTCGAATAGGAAAGAAGATGTAGGAAAGAAAGAGGAGATAGCTGAGACTAAGATGATATACGCATTCTAATTCCCTAATTGAGTTTTGTTGTCCGGTTTGCGGAATTGAGCCGTATCTTGAAGTATCCACAAGTCTACCAGAGCACTTTCAACAATCCAAGTAGGCCGAGACGTTCAATCCTAGTGCTAATTGTAAAATTGATGGAACGTGCTCAGTTGGAGAAGTTGACGTCGGAAAGCACGCTTTGTGGCGGCCGTGGCTGTTATATGAAACCATATTAAGCTCAGCTGTCCTTACCATTCGATGAAGCTGAAGCTCAACGCCGCCATTTTGAGGTAGCACTCAGTCTCCTAGTCTAGCATCTGAAGCGGGCCTTTACTTGGCGACTAGAAAATTGACAAACCGCAAGCTGTTTCGTACCAGCACTCATTTGTCCAAGACTCCGAGTTCTGTGTATCATTGGTAGAGGGTGCCGAGTCGAGATTACAGAACTTTGACTTTCTACACTTTGTATTGAGTCATTATCAAATGACTTATTATATGTTTAGAGGCTTCAAAATATTTTTCATAAGTATAATGCTCAGTCGATACTCTCAGCTGTACGTTTATTCTAATATATAGGACATTAAAGAGCTTCTCCAGTAACAGCAGTAATCTATCTTTTCAAAAGAGAGGGAACATCTCAATATAGTCTCGAGTCTTCAAGCATTAGTATATTTACATCGTTGACGAGCTTTTTCACGATTATTGATAAACTGTCGATCTGTTGTAGACTTCCAGACAATAATCTTCCCTTACTACCCTACCGATGCTTAGCAATGTTAATTTAATATCCCGCAAATTCCGCAATCAAAGATTTGATCATTCAAATTGTTCACAGCACTCCAATCTTGAATTTGTTGGATGCTACAGAACACGGCAGAGGTCTCTAATGGTGCAAAAGAGCCTCTCTCTCGCCTCTGACGGCCTCTCCCAACGTCCTCCCCGAACTCCTCAATGTAACAAACAGGGTTGAGAAGAAAACAACACTAGTCTAGGTCAGCCCACGAAATTTCTTAACCCAAGCACTTATCTTTACCTGATGAAGACGAGCGAGAAAATGATCGCCAGAGTAATATGGATAGTGCTGCGATGAAAAATACCATTCTCAACAGATAACCAGATCCAAAGAGCAGCAACGATTCCGGATTTTACTAACTCAAAACGAACGCTTTGATTCTTGTCTGCGTCTGGAAACTTGATCTGCGTCAAAATGACGAAGAATAGGAAGAGAGAGATGACGGGAATGAGCGAATGATATCTTCTCCATCAATTAGCCCAAATTCGGTTGGCTAGCATAAGAAAAACAGTGGAAGGCCTCACGATATGAAGTTCCCACCAGACCGACTAAAATAGAAGAACCAGCCATGTTGCAATGCATCAGCTCCAGTGATAAGGGCTTGCACGATCAGGGCCGCCTCAAGGGCTGCAGATTTCAATGACGAAGGCATGCTTTGAAGGTTTTGAAGCTTGAAAAATGATGCGATCTGAAAGAGGGATGGACAAAAGGGGGATTGAGGCAGAAGTGGAGTTCATATTAGCTCTCCCCGTGAATACGTCTCAAGACAAAAAGCAAGTTTTGTGGCTGTTACTTATTGAGATCATCATGCAAGGCTGGACAACTGCGGGGCAAGGCTGTGCCAGTTGTGATATTGAGTGGGCTGCATTGTATGTCAAACATGCAAAAGCATGCATATCTGCTCCTGCTAAGACCAACGACTCGAGGTTTCATCGTTCCAGGGGCGTTGTGTAACATGATCTCATCACTGTAGTCCAAAATCAAACCATAGCAATGTCAGAGCTCTACGAGCGCTCAACAGGTCATATCCAGCCTCAAGTTTATTGACATGATTTCAGAACAGTCGAAGAATGACAAATGGATCCCGAAAGCAAGGCTTTCGGTGTATATACATCTCATTTCTCACATAAAAAATGCCTAGATCGGTAAATGGTCGTCGAGAGAGAGTGGCCAGTGTCCAATGGGTATTTCGGAGAGGCTATGTAATCTAGATTTGAAATCAAGAGATTTGTCATGCACTCTGGAATCAAGTGTCAGACAAATGTACAAGGCTGCATAAAACGTTCTCAAAGAATGGAATCATAGCTGCACGTGATAGCCCGCTACCCCTCCTTTATATAACCCCTCTCTCCATTGTTCTGACCTTATTTCATCGACCATTTCTTCAAAGCATCAAGCATCAAGCATCAAGCATCCAAATCCCCTTAAAACTCGAAACATATTCCAACGGGAAGATGGTGAAGGGAAAAGCCACAGCAACAATTCAGTCAGTATTCTCTACCCGAATCCAGCTTGGTGATAGAGCCAAGCGCTTGAGAACATGTCGAGAATGATGTTATCAGCTGGGTTTTGAAGCTTGGGTTGAATCGTATACTGATGAGACAATAGGGGCCGCACAATCGCGGAGACTGATGAATATGAGGTTGTTGAGGGAAATATCTATGTAAGAATAACAACTCCTCATAAATACGTGAAATCCTGACTTTGATCTAGTTTCCTCCTTCGTAAGTCTGCAAACGCAACTCGATAATGTTGAACTAACATTAAATGAAAAGCTCCATCAAAATGGAATATTTGACCAAAACAGATCTCCACACCCACTGCCCATGGAAAGGTGATGCCTCATACTACACAATCAGTTTAGACAGTATGTTATTCCGGCTGGGTTATTAGCCTGGAATTTTAATGCTGACGGTGTATAGAAACTGAGTTCAAGAATGCGGCTTGGTACTATCCTACCCCAATGGAAAAGGCCCAGAATATTAAGGACTATGTTGCTTTCTGTAAGAAACCGCGTAATCTCCTATTTGAACAGCTCAATGTCTCTTCTGTCCCCTCGAAGCCTTGTCTTCCAACATCATCAGTGCTTCAAGCAATGAAAAAATCAAGGATGCGGCGATTGTATTATGAAAAAGGAATAATATAACCTTGCTGACTTGGTGTCATAGACAAAAATATCGTCACCATCGACAGTGAGTAAATGAGAAAGCGAGAGAGACTTGTATTTGGAAATATATTTAGTGACGGTAGTCGTTGGATTAAAAGCACTCTTGTCTTAAAAAAATAATCGATGATTATTCATGACTTCATAATAACCTCAGGATAGAAAGCTTTCTTGTTGCCTATCGTCCTGCCTGATAAGATTCGGAGCTCTCAAATCAGTGACTAGGGATTTAGCCTCAATGTTTGAATTTCAGTAATCTGACTTCAACTAAATCTTTCGAAAAATGTTCTTAACAAACTCAAAAAGTGGGATAAAGGATGCGATAAGAAGAGATTTTTCGATTTGAGGGTAGATAACGGCTCCAAACTCGCTAAAAACGCGGTTCACGGGAATTCGCGTCTCCCTCCCAAGCAGCCTAACAATTACAACAACACCCTTCTTTAATGTGGCAGTGAGAATCAGACACAATGGATGAAGATGCTATGAATCCATCCGTTGCTCACTATAATGATAGCAATCGCGCATTTCTTCAATCATTCATGGCGCGGGGAACCTTAACCTTAGATGAGGGGCGTGAGCTTCTCGCAGCTATCTTCTCAGTTCAAGAAGGTCTGCCATCACTTCTAGTTGTAGAGTACAAATCTAATATCCTCAAGATAAAGAAGTTGCTGAAGATGAAGTCACCCAGGCCGATTTCGACTCCTACATCGCAGCTGCTGCAGATGCAATTTCCCCATTTGACTACGAAATCCGGAGCACACAAGACCAACGTAGCAAAAAACGCATATATGCTATCGTCAATAGTGTCAGCGATCCTCTCACCCAAATGGCCACTACGCGATCTGCAGACGAGATGCTGTATATCAAGCGCCTAATCGATGCCATCTTCGAGACTTGTAATACCAAAAGGAGGGAAACCATGGCCATTGGCAGTATAGAAGCTCTTACCACTAAGATTCGAAAAGGTGTAAGCCGACAGAGCGACGGAGCGCCTAGCACCCAGTCGGCGGAAAAGGGTCTGTCAACAGACCAGGCGGAGAAACTTCTAGCTAACCTTGTGAGAGAGAGGTGGTTGGAGAGGTCGAAAGAAGGCTATTACACGCTTTCACCAAGGGCACTGATGGAGCTACGGAGTTGGCTTATTGATGCCTACAACGAGGATACTGATGACCCTGATGAGTGGCAGCGCATCAAGTTCTGCGAGGCGTGCAAAGAAATTGTTACAATTGGACAACGATGTGCCAGTCTTGAGTGCAATATTCGGCTTCACAATATTTGCCAAGTTGCTTATTTTAATTCGAGACCAAGAATGAAATGCCCTAAGTGCGATACAGACTGGGATGGGAAACATTATGTGGGAGAGAAGGTTATCACTGCAAGTGACGCATTCAAGAAGGGAAAGAGAATTAGTGGTTCTAAGAGGGCTACTCAAGCCGAAGAGGAGGAAGTGGAAGAGGAAGAGGAAGACTCGTCTAGACCAAATCGCAGGAAAAATGGGCCAAGTAAGAAACGATCTACACCAGAGGAGGACGAGGAAGAGGACAAGGATATGGAACCTGAGGATAGAACACTTGGGAGAAAGTCGCGGCGGGCTGAGCCACAGGCTAGTGCAAGTGAATCTGATGATGAATAATTGAGCATTCTGAAACTCTATCAATACATTGTTCATATGCTAGGCGTGGTCACCGTTGAGTTGAAACATCTCGGCTGAAAATGTCCTCACCATGGGAGCTACTTCCCATGATAGTGTCTTTAAGAGACAGGACTTCTTTGCAACGATGATTTATGCATCGAAGCAGGTTACAGTCACATACAAATGGCGGCATGAATCACCATTTCCGTTGATCATCAGGTGTTTATTCACAACCTCCTTCTATACTCGTTGCTAATCTTTCTATATAGTCAGGCATAACTCTATGATCTCTCCATGATGTCTCTATTTCAACATTCTCATACAACAAACATCAGATATCTTGGAACTTTCTACAACCTAAAGAAGCGAACCCAATACTTCCAAGCTGTTCCCAGCCTTATCTAAGTCTAGCTCATACCATCTCCAGTAAATCAATTAACATGATTCCTCTCATCAAAGCAGAAATAGAGAGGATGAAGAAACTCAAGTTGAAGCAGAAGATAGAGACCAAGGATATCAAGCAAGAGCAGAAGGTAGAGAACAAGGGAGTCGAGCAAGATTGTGAGCCAGAAAGGACCACTGAGCCTGTGGAAGAAAGACAAGTAGAGAAGAAGAGCAAATTTTCACAGAAATTGATGAATAGGTGGAAGGCGTCGAGCGGAGAGCAAGAGCGACAGCGGCTTAATCTACTCAGACAGAAAGCAACCCTCCCAGAGAGGAAGGTTCAAGCCACGGCTGTGGAACGGGAGGTTAAAGCATTAGATGCGAAAGAAAATGCCGAGGCGGAAGAGGAAGCCAAAGACAAGGTACAAACTGAAAACTGAAGGGGCGGAGAAGTGAGGTCTAGCGATGTCTTCATCCGGAATGGTTTATTTGTTTCCACATTTTGCGAATGTCACATATGCCTGTTTTGGAAGTATTCATGACAATATTATGGATTGAAATCAAACTTTCCTGCATTCTTCTCCTTCAAGTACTATATTTTTTTTCTGCTGAAAAGAGCTTGCCTCTCCCTGGTAAATCATCCAAAAACTTGTCCTTGTTCTTAGCTTGGCTCCTTCAATGCTTCCGCCTTGAGTGGTTCGTCTTCTTGCTTGCGTTGCGTTTGTCCAGAAAGAATCGTCCAACCATTCGCGGTACGGCTTTCCGCCTGTCATTCTTGCGTCGCCGCAGGGCCGCGATTCTTCCCTTGATCTCTGTTTTGCCTCTCTGCTAGCTCCTCAGCTTTGTCAACCGAGTGGTACATATATTCTTGAAGAGGCGTCTTCCAACCCTGCTGTTCATCCTTTCCGCTACTCTGGATGTGTCTCTCCTCCTTAGCCCAATCGTAGCTGTTGATCCAGCCGAATTCTTCCTGGTACAGTCTGGCTTTTTCAGGTTCAGGCATTGCTTCATCTGATACCGGCTTCTCCAATACTCGTATACCCGCCAGAAGACTGGTGATATCCGAGGCACTTCCTTCCTCTTGTTGAAGACGAGAGTTTTTAATTTGCTTCTGCTCCACTATCATTTGCTTTGTCTTCGCTTTCTCTGCCTCCCACCCTTCCGTCAAACGCCGCAAATCGTCTTGTCCCTTGTCCACAGCCGGATAATCTTCCGTAACCTCTTCTCCCCTATAAGCTTTTCTAACTCTCATGAGTTTTGATTCGCTTACTCTATGCTCGAGTTTTGCAGCTTCGTGACGCTTTGTCCATACTTCATCTTGAATCTTTTGAGTATCTTCAATCATACTGTCCAAGATTTCCACGATTTCGTCCAATGATAATTGCAAGGGAAACCACTCCAGCTCTTCTTTCTTCATGACTATTTCTCGATCTGTCTTCCACCATTTTAGCCATCCTTCTGGCTCCAGCCACTCTTTTGGTATTTCTTCATTTATGACCGGCGATTGTGCATTCGCTCGACCCAAGAATTGCTTGTACCATTCTATTGACTCTTGTCGATACTGCTCCTGTTGGTTGAGCAGCCAATCTTTCAATAGCTGGTGTTGCTTCTTCAACTCGTCGATTATGTGCCGGACTGTTTCATCCGTACTCCTTTGTTTCATGGTCTCGTGCATGAAACGCCGGATTGTCTCTTCTGCAATCCTTCGTTCTGTTTGGGAAGACATGAGTACTAGGTGCCCTGAACTTTTGATTTGTAGGTACTTTTAAGAATCGATTATTGGTGTTTTGGACGGTGATATATTGGGCAGACAGAATGAACTTATAGAAAATAGGGAAAAGGAAATCTACCATAAAGCATTCACGCTAGTCGCAGCTCCTGGCGTCGTTGTGGGCCCTGAAAACAAAGAGACCTCGAGAAAACATGGCATGAAGTGAGAATTAATCCCGATATGGAGCACTGCGAACATCAAAGGATGTTCTAGATCTATCGTCGGCAAAGATAAAGAGTTTTTAGCATTCTGTTGAAACTTGTAGCCCCAAAAACATAAGAGTGTGCGGCAGATAATGAAACTTTTTTGTGCTCTTTCCCGCTGTTGCAATCGCAAATTCTGCCGCGCAAGCATTAGTTGCCTTTGACTTGGCGGTTTCTGGAATAGCTCAAATATTCATTCAAGATACCATCATTTGAGACCCAACAAGCACGAGCTAGTGGAAAGCTCAACCACCCAGTGTGAGGTACAGACAAAAAGATTTAAAAAACTTCTGTGAACGTCTATCCCTGCGTGCCGAAAAAACCTTCTAAGTTAGGGGTCTTAAATCCCTATCATACAAGAGCTCGACTTGCAGTCAGAAACTTACAGGTCTGCTATGTTCAAAATCTCTGTGCCTACGCCAGGCATTAAAGTCAGTCATTACTACACCTCCAGCCACCGGCTTGTGCTGAAAACAGATAGCAAATCACATGATGTTTCGAGCCCCGCCGCTTTGAATAACCTCGCCAACATCTCGAATTGCGACAATGACGCAAAGACTATCCAATAGTGTTTCTGAGCTACAGTAATGACTTAGTTGTCTGGTTAGACCACCTCCGCCAATACACTTCATCCAACCCTTCGCTAAGGGAAATTTGCCTCGCCCTTTTTTCTATTGCGCAAAGCACCCAGTCTACAATCTCCTGGCCGGCGCGACATAGTCAGGGTGAATAAGAAGAGCTCTTTAACGCGGTGCTGTAAGTGGGTCGAATATGCCAGTGGAGGGTTCCTCAGCCTTAGCTTGTGTCTGTCTATCAAAGATTTTCTGACTGGTGGCTTCCGCAGATCAATCCGAGAATTGTGATAGCCCTGATTTGGGCTGGCAGACCCGGATACCTTCCTTAAACATTCCGATCCGCTATCCACAACGTTCCGTATATCGAAAGACTCTATGTACATAATGTTACGGCCAAGCTGAGCTTCACATGAGATTCTTTAACATGATGAGTTTGCGTTCAGTCAAGCCGCCGATTCGAGTTCTTATCCGGACTCGCCCAGCTCAACTTCAGAAGATTCATCCTTCCATTGACCAGGCCGATACGGAAATGATCAAAAGGCTTTGCGATAAGCTATCTATTATTGATCACACGAAAATTAGTCATCTTATCACGAAGGTCTCGGACGACAAGAAGTTGGAACGAGTTGATATCATTTTCGACTATGGTTCACTGACAATTGAGTGCCAACCTCCAGTTATGGCATATTCTATTACAGTTGAAGGTCAGGATTTGAACGTCGAGCAAATTTTCCATCCAAACATTAGGCAAATTGTGAACCAGACAGTGAAGACATTTGAATCAATAAATCTCGAAAATGGCCGATGTTTTCCGAGTCGACCAGACACTCGAGCGGAGACTAGAAAACAACGACGCGCTGTGCTTCCGGTAAGCAAGCCTAGCTTTAATACAAGAAATTTGATACTGATATCTTTATAGACTTAGGCATTTACACTATGCCTGTATGACCGCGAGTACCCGTTGCTTAGGTAGGCATAAATTTGAACGTCAAAAACTTGAAAGCTCTTGTGTATTTCATGTTTTCAATCCATAGCTAAAATCACGTGTCGTAACCTGTGTTCCGTCTCCTCTAGATCATGTCTAGTTCATCATGCTCAACCAGAGCTTGCTGATGCCGTGCTTTCTGGAGTCGTGGCTAAACAACCACAATAGCTAGTTTTTTTAATTGTATCTGCCCAAGTAGTTCTATCAAAAGGGCAGTGATATGGATCCCCGCCTTTTCCTTTCATCCGCGCACATTTATCCACTACATCGTCTATTGGATACGAACACTCTTCCTATTCATAAGCCCTGATTTTGCACATGAAGGTTTTGTTGTGCAGGCTTTATATTCAAACTAGTACAGTAAGCTGCAGACTTTAGAGATTCTGGAATAAACTTACAACAAAAATTGATACTTTTTCGTAGAATAAAGCTTGTAGAATCGTGACCCAAATGCTGCCCTGAACTAGAATTAACAAAGTTTATTGTACAAACCCAGAAATTAGAATTCACGGACAGCCGTGAAGAGCTAACGTAAAATCTTCTAAAGCCTCGTCGCAACGTTGATGTGAAGGGAAGTACTTTGGACTATTATATACTATTGCCTTGACAAGGGTCACAAGGCTCCCTCGCCGAAGATGCATAACAGTGTGCATAGTGAGGCGAAAGTGAGGCGAGCATGAAGCGACCGGACTTGCAAGGCCTCTGTGGTCCGACGACAAGGCTTCGTCATAGCGATGCCCAATATAAGTCTCACAGATCTGGGACATATACGAAGATGGTATGTACTCAACGCCTCCACCACATTCCTCACAGCCACTTTTCAATCTCTCTATTTTTCTTGCCGATGGGTTCATCATAATTTGTAGGTAAATTCAATACCGGAATAGATGTACCGATTTCTACGTTGCTGGAGGAAATCGAATCCAACCTGGATGGTAATGAGAAAGAACAATTCCTGCACTTCATGAAGATGATGCTTCAATGGGTACCAGAAAATCGCTATACCGCAAAAGAGTTATTCGATAGCGCTTGGCTTCAAAAGCAATGAAAGTGCTATAGCGAAAATCGCGCGTTCTAAGCTCCAACTCCCGCAAGTAGAGAATATTGATGTATTGTCTAACGAGCAGAGTATTTCAGGTTGTGAGATGAGGTATGTTGTGATGGCCGAGGCTAGGTTGACTAATAATGGCACGTGACAAATCAAGTGTGCTATATAGGGCCTGAAGGCCCTATAGGGGCCTCCAGTTCAGCTCTACAGGCTCTCCAGTTCAGCTCTACAGGCTCTCCAGTTCAGCCCTCCAGGCTTCCATTGCCACCAGTGGCAACTGGGGGCCTCAGGCCACAACAAGGTACATGCAGGTCCTAGGTCACGTGACCGCCCAGCGGCTGGATATATCCAAAGCACGTATTTACCCCTGTCCTATTCAGATCTGCTACACGATCTATGGGTACCTATGCGGAACTCTACTTGAGGTCTGAAGATGCAGAGGCTGTAGAAGATTGCTCTGTTTCCAGCCTGTTGTGGATGACGAGATTTGCGCCCTGATGTCGATACCTGAAGATGCCTGTAGCTCCAGCCTCCCACCTCCTGGGGTCGGCATCGCTTAAGGTGCCGGCGACTTAAGCTTCATACAACTGCTGCGACCAACATCAATTCTTCTCACTTTCCTCCACCTTCCCTTCCCTTGATTCACAATGGGAGCACCTGAAATCCCGTCGAATCTAAAATACCAACCTCTAGGCTTTGATGTATCGTCCAAGCCTCACCGGCGACAATTTCGCCCAAAAGTCCCGTTATCTATATTCGCTGTTCTCACTCTAGTATTCAGCCTACAGTTCATTGTCCTCCCCCGATATATATACAGCCAATCTCTGAACGAGAAGCTGTTCTCGAAGTTCAATTTAGACCTCTTGGAAGCTCGATTGCAACAATGTGCTGAGCATCACACGCTCTCCATCGAATACCCAGTGACCACAGCTGGATCGCGAAAAAACCCACGATGGAACTCAATTAGTGGTCAGAATGGGACCTTGGTCCTGAGAAATGCTACCTTATTCGATGGAGAAACTTTCCTCAAGGATCATGTTGACGTGGTGCTCAAGAAAGGCGTCGTTGAGTCAATAACTGGTGCCGGGACGGCCTCAATTACCAACGACGAGGTTCGGGTTCTTGATTTGGAGGGAAAATACGTCACTCCGGGTCTGGTGGACATGCACTCTCATCACATGGCAATGAGCTGGCCGCTGTTAAGAGCCTCGGACGACGCGAATGAGGTTAATGATCTCACAGGTCCGCTCACGCCTCAGGTTCGGATCATTGATTCTCTCAAAGCAGACGATGTGGCAATTGAAATCATTGCTTCAGGAGGTATCACCACATCTTTGATACTCCCTGGGAGTGCGAATATCATGGGTGGGGAGGCTGTTTTGGTGAAGAATGCTCTTCAGACGGGGGAGAATGGCGAGTTTGTTGTTGAGGAAGTTCTCCTTGAACATGGCCTCCCGGAATCTAAGAGAAGAAGATATATGAAAATGGCGTGTGGGGAGAACCCAAGAAGAGTGTATCGCCATACGAGAATGGGAAATGCATGGGTCTTCAGACAGCATATGACAAAAGCCAGAGAGCTCAAAGAGAAGCAGGATGCATTTTGCCATGCAGCGGCTGTGATAAAGGAGCACGGGGATCCTGCTGCGATTGCCAGTTTTCTTGAAGCTTCGGAGAAAGAAGCAAGTGCCGCCGATTTGCTTCAGTATGATTCATCAATTGCAATGCTGCGAGGTAAGATTGGGATCAATGTTCACTGCTATGAGCCGGAGGATTTTGAAGATATGCTTTCGCACAGCAAGGAATTTGGGTTCCGAATTCAGGCATTCCATCATGCGCTGTCTGCCTGGGAAGTGCCAGAAATGATCAAAGCAAGCGGCGAGTAAGTATGCACAAGAGACTGTGAGTTTAAAACTGTTGACAAGCATCCAGAAATATCACAATTGCTACGTTTGCGGAAATGGCGCTCTACAAAAAAGAAGCCTATGCAGCTAATTTATGGGCTGGAAAGATCCTCACGGATCACGGCCTTCCTGTGGCCTACAAGTCTGTGAGTCATTTTGGTGGATCTTCATAACCTAACGTATTAATTGAAATTAGGACCATGTTGGAGCAGAGACCAACGCCAAGTATTTGCTATTTCAAGCCGCAACGGCTCATTCATTTCATCTCCCCGCAGACCTAGCTCTCCAATCAGTAACAAGCGTTCCAGCCAAATCCCTGGAAGTTGATCATAGAATTGGATACACAAGACCTGGGTACGATGCTGACTTAGTCGTATGGGATTCACATCCGCTCTCTCTGGGAGCCACTGCTTTACAAGTTTACGTGGACGGCAAACCTACTCTAGACCCTAAGAAGGTTGCAGACAGTTTGAAAGTCTCGGCTCAGTCTGAGAAGCTCATATCTGGGAAACCCGCTATGAGAAAAGTAGAGACAGCTGCTGCCAAAGAGAACACCTGTGGCGCAATTGAAAGGCCTGGTTCGAGATTTACGGTGACTGGAATCACCAAGTCCTTTCTACATGGTTCTTCGGCATCATCCAAATCTGGTAATCTTAGCATGGTAGTTGAAAATGGTAAGATTGTGTGCTTCGATGCTCACGATCTCTGCACCAGCAAGAGCGGGAACAAGATTATCAAGCTCGAAAATGGATATGTTCTTCCTGGGCTATCAGCAGTATCCGTAAGTCTTGGACTGTCCGAGATACAATCAGAAGGCCCGTCTGGCGACGGGCGTGTCCCAAAACAGGCGAGCCTCAGTCCAGACGAAGTGATTTATGCAAAATATGGCATTCATTTAGATGGCAAAGGTTTTGCGAGAGCACGAATTGGAGGTGTGACGAAGGCAATCACGGCACCAGTCCCTGAAGGATTTGCCGATGGTGTAAGTGTTGGGATCAAAACCAGCGGGAAGAAAACCATCCTAGACGGAGGGGTGTTTCAAGATGAAGTTGCGTTGCATTTTATCATTGGGCAAGACTCTCAAGGTGAGTAAGTTCTGAGAGATATGTGAAGGCTCGTCTAACGCCTTATTAGGAAGTAATTCTGTACCCACAATCTCCGCGGGAATTTCCAAGCTCCGCCACATTCTCAGCGAGAATTCGGACAAGGACAATGTGTACGGACGAGCTGCAAATGGGAGTTTTCCACTTGTGGTTCATGCAGAAAATGAGGTAATAGCCAAATTACTAAAAGCCCCTTCGCTGACTCTACGTAGTACGATATAATGCAGCTCATCAAAATCAAGCAAGACTACTCTCAGTTGAAAGTGGTCATACTTGGAGGCAGTGGTGCACCTCTCGTAGCCAGAGAGCTCGCGGCGGCCAAAGTCCCCGTCATCCTGACTGCCAACCGCGGTGCCCCCAACACCTTCGAGAAACGAAACTCTCTCCCAGGCCCACCTCTATCCCGCTCTGCTGCCGCCATTCTCGCCGAGGCGGGGGTCAAATTTGGACTGGCCATCCCCGGCGATAACGACAGCCATATACACAACATCCCGATAGAAGCTGGGTGGGCGGCGAAGTATGCCGGGCTGAGTAGTCAAGAGGCGGTGGATCTGGTGAGTAAGAACATTGAAGAGATTTTGGAATTGGACATTGCGGAGGAGGAGAGGGATTTTGTGATATGGGAAGGGAATCCACTGGAGTTTGGAGCAAGTGTGGTTTTGGGGGTTGACGGGGAGGCTCTGGAGGTTAGTATGTGCTGGCCAGAGGCGTCTTAGGTTGGAGAAGTTTGGAGAAGTATTTGAGTACCGGCAGGAAGCTTAGGTGGTTGCACAGATTAGCTCATGCCACATCCTTTTATCCTGCGTAGATTACAGTGGATAAATCTGGTCGCACCAGGTGAATGCTAGCAGAGTGAACCCCACGTAAATATCTCCCAAGAGCGCCTCATTAAGAGAGGCTTAACTGCATACCTTTAAGTAATTCAATAGTATGCTTTCTAAAAAGATTGCAACTATCAAAAGAAACAAGCACAGGTATCGGAGAAACGAGACGGTAGTTGCTTTTGCGTTAGTCGACAAGAAGCTTAAGTTGTAGCACCTATATACTCTTTTCAAGTAAGGATAAAAATTGATTTACATACTACAAGTAATTTATACAGCGAATATAAATAAACCCCACTTGAAAATCTGTCATGGTTGGACCTGATAATGTAGCGAGCTTAGGCACATGCTAAGCTAAACTCGAAGCAAAGAGGTTACACTGCGTAACACTACAGCAAAATCTCGGTACCTTAGTACATTTATTAGTATGTACATTAATTAGTGCACCTGCACAGTGTGCTCCTCATCCAACACCAACCGTCAAGACCACGCTTTACTCAGGGTTTCCCATGTCGCCCATGAATCCACCATCTGCACAGCTCCGGAAACGTCGGGCTCCTCGGCGACCACCGCCAGATGCACGTTAACCGCCCGCCTGCGGCATGATTTCTTCTCTGTACGAACTTGACACTTCTGTCGGGACCGTCGCCGGAAGACCCCTCAAACGCGCTCGTCTATCCCAGAGAAATTTGAAAGAGTTCGAAAAGATAGGAAGACAACGAAGAAGGTCTTTTGGGACCGATCAGGATTTGGTTCCACAAAGCCATCAACCGATGTCAAAGTTAAAGTCAAAGTCATCATACTCCGGGACAAAGTCCACACAGTCAAAACAATCCACTTCCACAGTTTGACCCATTCCCGGCCAGCGAACTCATAGCAAGCTATAAGGAATTCAAGAAAAGCAGACGACGGTTACAGGATGGCGGAAGGCGTCCGGGTGGCCGCATCATTCGCTAGGGAAGCCAACCGGAGAACGACGCGATCGGTTCACCAGAAGAGCCCCAATTCCGCCGTCAGGGCTCAAAGACCCCTCTGGTTCAAAGCACCTCCCAGCACCTAGACCTTAGGAAAATCTAATCGTTAAGCTTGTGGTGTCCTTTATATATTTGAGCGACGGATGAGGAATTCAATGCTCAAAAATTGATCAAACATTCAGTGCCATACGGAAATGCGACCAACATCAGTTTTAGGACCCCGCATAGTTGACAAAGAAGAATTTAGAGTAATTATCTAGAGTCAGATACTATGGCGACCCGGGGTCGTCTTCGCTTTTACCTCAATAACAACTTCATTCTACGAGGCTACTTCCAGCAACAACCGCTGCCCTTCTTACTCCATTATCAATATGACAGAGGACTCGACTCTACGGCAAGAAATACGCATCGTCATTCGGTTCACCACCACTAACGTTCCTGGAGGGCCAAGGCAGCGGCTGAGACGCATCGCGGAAGACTTTGCTCGGTCGAAGCTGTTAAGAGAATTTAACAACGATTCCGACTTTTTCCATTGGTCCCCTGAGCACGACCTTCCTACTAGTAAAAAAATCTGGATGCTATGTGACTTCAACGTCCGCGGGAAGGTGATTTCGGTGGATGCCATCCCATTAGAGTGGTGGCGTGTTAGCTATGATCGCCAACGGCCGTCAGCTATCTGTCCCTCTAATTCTGCTCATTACTCTGACATACTTGATAGGGCGTTCGAACAGTATCAGACGAATGGGAAAACCTTTACTAATCGTCTTCCATGGGGAGGGCGGGATAATGAATGGGAATATCGTTTAGAACAAAGGAAGATGAAGGAGGATCGAGAAAGGAATAATCAGGCTTGTCTTAATGGGTGACGGCTTGCTGATGTTGGAAGCTAGAAATCGTGCGTCACAACTTTTAATACGAAGTAATGGAGATTGAATTCTGATTTTGTGGCTTCGATTGGGATGTATTATGCGGCTACCACATCACGATTCGGAGCCCGCTTTGAACCCAATATTCCTCAACAAACGTGCGGTTACTCCCAGAACATAGTCAGGTCTTATGTATTTCTATCTGCTTGAATGCGCCTCTCCCCGTTATCACCCTGCCGTTATCATATTTGCACCTGTACCTCCCAGATTTACTCGCCCTCTCGAGAAGAAATTATGGCGCCGCCTAAGGTGAGTGTATCGCTAATCTATCTCGATCGCTCGGCATGCAGGTGTCGTTTCCAGAGTCCCATATGTCTCTCGCTCTTAGGAATGAAGGGAGGAGTTGTTTCGCAGTGTCCTGGACTTGGCGTAGTCAGGACACAAAGGAAGCTTGCATGGAAACAGGAAGCTCAAATGTGTTCGGAAGAGAGTTCGACATTGTCAACCTCGTCATCGAGCTCAGAGGAGCGATTGGACTAGAGAGCAATGAAGCCATAGTATCTGCAGAATCAAGGTGGAAGCAGGGAGATGTCCGTCGGATGCGGAAGTTGGGGTTAATGTTATTCAGTTTAGCCAAGCTCTAGACAAAGCACAGCTACAGTCCCACCACTGCCAAGCTTGGATCACCGTTAAACTTCACGTCTGAAAAGGTTTCTCTCTTACGAGACGAAAAATTCGACTTCAGTGCATGGTATACAGTACAACTTCCCCATTTATTCCAGCTCCAGTTTGATCGCATTACTGATTCTTCGCAATATGATTGCGCTCGATTCATTAGAGAACATCTATCCGCGAGGACGACAAGTCGGTCACCACATAGCATTGCACCATCACGGCAACACCAGCACGTTCATCAAGCTACTGACTCTACCTGCTATTTGGACCGGACCTGTCACTGGAGTTCGGTTGACGTGCGGTATCATCAAGCCCAAATCAATTGCTCCGGCCTGATTTCGAAGGAAGAAGCTCTGCGCAACGGACATTCCTTCTGCAATATAGCTTGCAATGCTCGCACTCAAGTGCATAGAGTCCAGTTACAATGTCAACTAAATAGTATTAGGGAAGCGCCTAAAGAGAACGAGATTGCGTACAAGTAACCAGCAAACGCTATCCCATCGCAGACGTCCTCCACAACCCTTAATCACCTCGTGACCGACGCCGCCTACTCAAAAACTCCAGGTTTGTGCGGCCAAGCCGATAACACCACCACAAAGCGCAGGAGTTCGTGGATCGTACCAATGCATCGTCGACTACGGTCGCGAGCTATTTTTGATCACTTGGTCTGGTTCGCCTGAGTATCCTGACCTTACAAGGTTTCCTGTCCTTGACAACAACGTTAACGCTTCCTCGGTAGATCAAAGTTCTGCAATAGCTACAATTTGGAGAGACTCGGACGTAATTGATTACGGTTCTTATGCGTCTATTCGAATCACCAAGGACGGTCAATTACCTATTCTCAAGCTTGCCCATTCAGACGAGCTATCTATCAAGCTCATTCAACATGAATTCAACATGCTTGCCAAGTTAACGAAGCTCGGACTACCTGTCGTAGAATTTGACCAGCAGCCTATCTTAGACAATAAGGTCATTTGCGGGTACCGAATGGAAAAGTTATGCAAACTCGAACCGTCTGAGTTATGTTCGCGATCTGATGACGTTAAGCAAACGCTTGATCAGTTTCATTCTGCAGGCTTTAGCCACGGAGACTTCGGCCCTAGCAACATTATGCAGAACGACCGTGGCCGTCTGATCTTGATTGACGTTAGCTTTGCAGGCCGATTAGGAAAAGCAGTTCCATCTTTTTTCCCAAACTGGGTCTATCACGACGGAGTGTATAGCATTAGTTCTGATGTAAAACAATTTGCTAAATACGTAGTACTAATATAATTCGATTTCATCAATACAATATCCTGGTTCCCTCTTTATCCTAAGGCTTATGGTCACTGCACCAAACTGACCATTATGAAATCGGATTCTCCGCGACGCCTTTGCAATCGAGTGTTCCTTTTTTGCCACAATCTTTAACGCTGCCAACCTTGACTGTGCAGCCACAGTCAGACCATTTTCTAACATCCTGTGTACACATGTTGGAATCGACGAGTAACAACGAAGGCCTAGATGGAACTGTCAGTACGAGTCCAAGAAGAGCAAAATGTAGCATAGCTGCATACAAGTCTTTTGGAATAGGGCTTGGAATTGGGAAGAGATGCTTTCGAAGCGAGCTGGTTTTGGTTATTAAGGAACGATAGGAGCTGAGAGACGTATAGGGTGGCAGGACGAGCCCGCTGATGCCTGGACGTTATCGTACGCATTCACTATTTGGCGCCCAATTCTTGGCATGATTACCCGGCACTTTTCGAATCAATGGATTATTGGCGACAACGGCCGCACTATCTAGGCATATATAGGCCATCACATCGTAACATTCACAATCACAGCTCCATCGTTCCCTGTATGTGGTGTTGCCGGGTCTGTGACATACAAATTGTTAGTCTATAATCATCAACCGGAGGAAACCACGGAGTGAACTTACCCCCACCCAGTCGAATAGTCCGAATCACGGCAGTTATTGCATGCGATTGCTGAGTTGACCTCTGTCCAATTGTCGCTTTCACCTGGTCTATGTGGATTCCTCTGGTCTATGTGGATTCCTCTGGTCTATGTGGATTCCTCTGGTCTATGTGGATTCCTCTGGTCTATGTGGATTCCTCCCCGATCTCCTTGACCTCGTGCAGCAACGAGTGATTTGGCGACCCATTAAGCTGTCGCATGACGGATATTTCGTGTCCCAGTAATCACACATCTTGTCGAGAAGATGGCAAGAATCCGAAAGAGGTGGATTTTGGAGGTTCTAATGAGGAAAGGGACTGGAAGGTAAAGCGATATGATGGTCAAACATCATGTCAGCCAACAACGTCACGAGCAACGCTATGCCATATAAATAAAATAAGCTCCCTACATTTTATTTGGCATGACAAAGAGCCATCCTGCCGTAGACAAGGCGGGTAATGGCACCGTGCGGGAAGCTGCGATAACACCAACACCAGCAGAGCCTCATGCTTAAGACCCTACGGCGTTTTGTAAGTCATCCTGTTGGCCGTGGCTAGCCAGTTTCTTAAGTTAGACGAGGTGAAAGAACGATTCTCAAGGTATATACCTGCTCCTAAAGAACGACACAAAGACCAGACAAGACAGTGCCAGTGAAATCCTTGTATCCATTCTCAAAAAGTGCGTGATGTATATACCCCGACGTGCATTGGATGCGGCTCCGTTTTGGGGCGCAAGCAGGCAGGGTACCGTGCTTACCTAAGTGGTCAACCCCTGGATATAACTGAAGTCTGCTGGTAGGTCCATTCGCGCTTCTCCGGTTTCCTGGCGTTGGCCGAGCGATTAACAGAGAGCTTATCCAATAGGCGAAACCCCATTTACCGGAGATGAAGCCTGGGTTCTCGCTGGGGACTGGCGTGATATCTCGTCTTCTCAAAGTCAGCACGAGTCAGAAGATGTGTATCATTCTCTATGTTAGTTGATGGCTCAAACTTGGGCTCAATTATGGTCAGACATTTCATCGCCTGATTCACCATGTGTCAAGTAGACTGGAGAGCAATAGGAACCCCAAATTGAGTGTACCTGGCAGTTTTGTCTATCGAAAAAGCACGCATATTGACAAGTTCATCTACATGTGCACAACATCTCCTATTACTTTACTTACAAAACATGCCAAAGATATTGAAGCCAAAAAGATGAAGGAAGGACATACCGTGCCGAAAAAACTTTGAGAAGCTGTCAATGTGGTCAAGAAAGATGCAGAAAGGTGCAGAAAGATATATAGAGAAATATGCAGAGAAACATGCAGAGAAATATGTGGAAGTAGACTGTTCACTCGTGACCGTGAAGAAGGATATTCAAGATCCAGACTCGTAGCTCATGTTTAGTTTAGTAAACGCTAGAGATCTTATCGAAGCTAGTCAGCTGTCGAAAATCAGTGGCAACCTGGCGGCTTGTGATGAAATTGATAGATTACATATTCCCAACACCAAAGCTCCTGATATACACCCTCCCTCAAGATCTCATCTCTCACAAGACCTCAGGCATTCTTGGTGGCTCAGACTGTGATCGCCTCGTCTTATTTTGCATGGCATTTCACACCTTCGGCGACAAAGGATGAGGAATACCAAGCATTCTTTCTAAACTCGCCCCACGTGTACTCGTGGGGTATTGATATCAAGGTGAGGTCCAATCTGGTGAAGCTGTTTAGCTACTAAAGGATCTTTAAGCTCCAGAATGTCAGTCCCAGCTTTGTTTGCTAGCTTGAATGCCCAATACCATACAGATTCCTTTTCTCTTCCAATCCGGTCTGCGATGGCACAGACAATTTCGCTCTCTCGTTTTGCTGCGATGATCGGCTCGAGCTCGCGGAGCTAGGAACTTATTGTCTTCAGATCTGGGACTTCTCTGGAATGAGTATAAGATCGATCATTCTCATAAGTGGCCCATGCCATTGAAAGAAGAACAAGATTCGCCTGCGCATCAAGTACATATTGCGCAAACTTGTGGCTATAAAATGTCAGCTTGTTTATGAGGAGTTGGTAAGATCAGAGCACACTCTTTCGACTGGTTCAAAATACCTATTGCTACATTCCCTAGTCCAGATATCTCTCGAGTAAAGAAACGCTCGATTCCTTCCCAGCTCCACTGTTTACCAACGTACCATTGAAGAGACTTGCGGAAATTCGCAATGACTTCGCCGTTTGCGCCGACAAGAATGGTCGAGCTATAATATTCAGGCGACAAGAGCCAGTTTTGAGCCGGACAAACCATCTCCGGATATCCAACACTGACCATGCAGTGATACTCGCTAGCCGTCTTGCTTGCCCAAATGGAACTGACACCATGCTCGGCAGCTTCGAAGAAAGGGTTGACATTTCGTAATTATTTAGAGTTGTGTCCTGTTGCTTGTCAGTTCTATAATACAATCGAGATAGCAATGAAATGAGGAGTAGCTCGGGGGAGGGAAATATCTACTGAATGATGCAACGTGGAGCTAACTTGCCAGAAAACATCAACTCTGGCAGGAGTAATAGATCAAGATATTTTATCTTCGCTTCCTTGAGAACTACATTAGCAAGAGCAATATGGTGATCGACTCTATAAGGTTGTGAATGGAGCTATTTGCCAGTAAGTATGAAAAATCCGAGACGAATTGTGTGGACGTACATGAAGGCATCTAATTCTCATTGTTGACAAGCTTGCCGCCTAGGATCTCCTCGGCACTCGAGATTGAAGGGAATAGTATACTCAGATGCGAGTGAAAAGAGAAGTGAAGATGACAGAGATAACAATTTTAATGCCCTGGTCCTTGAATCAAGCCAGCGAGGTACTTGCACATATCTACGGCACAAAGCGAAATGCGGCTCCTGCTATCCATTCCAGCATAAAGCAAAAGAAACTCTCTCAGCAAACCAACAGACATGGTAGTATGCAGTGACTGCAGCGTGATGTAGCGTCATGGTTATTGGCGATGAGGGCCACCTGGCGTTGCCGGTTGTTGCATCCCTCTCCCTAGCTCTTTCTACGAAAACCAAGGCTGCATATGGCCTTTTTGCTAAGGGTTAAAAAGAGAATTCCCAGAAAATATCACCGAATAGGGATAAATTTTCTTCTTACCAATACGCAGACTTACACCAGTAGCGACGAAGCTGGGCAAAATGTTAAGCGAAAGATTGCGGCTTAAAATATTCGGCTTGGAGTGCCCCTGTCCTCTTCCGCCAGAGGGTGTTTGACTCGCTAAAGGGTACGCCCTACCCCGTGTGCACGAGTATTTCGGGCTGCACCTACGTACCGAAATCGCCACGCACAACGTACTGTCTTTGTAGGATGAAAGAAAGGGATTTAGCGAGAAAAATATCAACATAGTGGACCCGCACCATCGCCAGCAACGTATCTGGTCACCGATCATGGCACCATCTTTCACAAGCAAGATCTGATTAAAAAATTAATCAGGACTTGCACCCTAACTCGAACATGTTTGCAATCCTCGATGCGGTCCGCAGCGACCGTCTACACACTAGAATTTATACACTAATTCCTGATAGTATGGGTTGAGTAAGAATGCTAGCACTTGGATTGCAATATCTCCAAAGGAAATAGAGAAGCAGGGAGAGGGCAAGAAGGGTGAGCGTGAGGGTCTGCTGGATGTTCCTATGGTAGTCGAGCGCAACTTTTTTCTTCTTAGTCCCAGAGTCGCGTAGTAAGCTCGCCGCTTCTAACTTAAGTTACCGGCTCAGTCTCGTCATTCATTTCTTCATCAAACTTTCCATATTCGAACGCGCCTGCCATCTGCAACACACTACACGCTACACGCTATCCAAACCTTCACCATGTCGTCTTCTTCTGCTCACTCCGGCTCCTCCTCTCTCGAAAACAACACCAACATCAATATCAACATCAAAGAGTATGAAGATACTCTCTCATATTCTAAAGACATCCCACTACACGAAACCACTCTGCCATTGCACGAAGACACTCTCCCGCGCCTTGCAAATACCCTCTCGCACCCCGAAGACGCTCTTCTACACGAAACCGCTCCGCCATCGCACGAAGACACTCTCCCACACCTCGCAGATACTCTCTCGCAGCCCGAAAACTACCCCATGACAAATAGCAGCCGTTCCATACATCGCAATGTTCATATCTTCAACGCGAGCGATCGAAATACTGCAATTGGCGGTCTGATTCTTACAGCGAAGAACGATGATACAAACTGTGTTACAAATGTTAATTTCTATGCTATGGTAGAGATTATTACTATTCCTACAAGCGTCTTTACTCTACGAAAT